>JAWQEG010006031.1:85000-89430 GCA_033782935.1 Petrolisthes cinctipes
AAGGAACAAGAAATATGACAAATGTGGCACAGGAGGAAGAATATAAAAACAGTGAGAGAAAAGAAGAAAAGAATTAATAAACGAAGGAGGAACGGGAAGAAAAAGATGAACTTTAAGAGAAGGAAGAGGAGTAGAAGGTGGAGGTGGAGGAAAAAGGAAGAGAGGGACGTCAAGATATCTGGCAGTACAGAGGAAGCCTGACTGACAGGTTGGGTAAGGCTTGAAGAACTGGTGTGTGTGTGTGTGTGTGTGTGTGTGTGTGTGTGTGTGTGTGTGTGTGTGTGTGTGTGTGTGTGTTACAGGTAAAGTAAGTTGTGCAGGTCTCCGCTGATCAAAGTTGTGGTGGGTAGGTTAGTTAGTTAGTTAGGGAGAGCTTAACACAGTAGTAGGCTTGGGGGAACTAAGGTAGGTACAGTTGGCATCAGATGACTCGAGGCCACCTCATCCACGAATATGCTGCTGTTGTATCTGGTATCAGTGAAATATATGAACTGGACCCGAAATTCAGTCGTCTGCTCTAGTGAAACAAACCCAGTGCTAAGTTGTCAATATACAGATTTAACTTTTCTGTAATGAATATCATGCAAAACAAGCTTGTTGGTGTACGAAGTGGCCTCGAGTCATCTGATGGCAACTGTACATACGGGAAAGAGAGAAAGTTTGACTATTGAAGAAAGAACGTGAGAGGAAAGGAATGCCAGGTTGGATAAAGGCTGGAAGGGGCTGGGGCGGATTACTTCATCTATCTGACTGAGTAAGCGAGTGTCGGGGAAGTGTAGAAAATAATGGATGAGGATGGCAGGATGAGGGAGAAGGAAGCTGAATAACAAGAGAGAAAAGAAGTAGAAGAAGGTTTTTACAGAAGACACAGACCGAGATAGAAAGGCAAGCAGAGAGGTACAGACAGACAGAATGGGGAGACGAAAGCAGACACATAAAAGCAGCGCTGGGAGAGGACAAAGAAAGACGAGCTGAACAGAGAGGGAGGGAATGTTGGAGTTTATTCCTAAGGACTAACGTGGAGGAGTTGTGGAGGAGATAGAGAAAGAAGGATGGATAGAAAGGGATGAAGGATTGTTGGAGGGATATAAGAGAGCTATAGACATAAAAGAGTTGAAGGAAGAGGGGGGAGGGCTAGAGAAAGACAGGCAGATGGTTGGAAAGAAAGATAGACATAATTATGGACAGAAAGAAGACGTAGGCTACAGTGTTGAGGGAACGGGGTGGGTAGGTAGGTAGGTAGGTAGGTAGGTAGGTAGGTAGGTAGGTAGGTAGGTAGGTAGGTAGGTAGGTAGGTAGGTAGGGCAGCAGAGGTTGAGTTAGGGCGGTAACACAGCACAACTCAAGCCAACGAAAAAAATAAAAACAACAACAACAACAACAACATCAACTTATCTATGAGCCAGGGGCATAAGGAGGGAGGGGAGGAGAAGGGCAAGGAGGGGAAGGGCCGCCATGGGGGTTAAGTGGGGGGTTAGGAGAGGGGGGGCCGAGTTGCAATAGTCCTCCTCACAGAAACACATGTGACCTCCGCCACTACTTTCCATCATACACACGTGGTCCACCATAAATAGGTTGATCTGCAACTTCTCCGTGCATGTCCGCCGGATCGACGCATAAGCTGAGGACAGAGCGAAAAGAAACATGGATTAGTTACCTGGTGGTTAGCATAGAAGGAATCATATATATATACAGTACATACAAACTCCATGGGACACCAACGTAAGTAAGCAAGTTAAGTTATGGGTGTGAGGAGGAGGTGATGACTGATGATTGACTGGTACATACCATGGCTTCATAAACTAGAAATACATGGAGTCATCGTATCAGTCATCGTTATCCTCTACTCCATTCATTACTTATCTTGCCTACAACCCATGATGTCATCTGGCTACACACACATACACACATACATACATACACATACATCCCTCATTCTCTGAACTTCGGCCAATATATCATTAGGTCTTGATTTCTTCTTAACGTTTCGTTCAAATTGAGACAGTCTTCAAGTTACAATAATATACCATCAACTACAGGAGAGTTACTGATACCTTAGACATAACTCATTTGGATATTGGTACAGTATCTTGCAACATCAATGAGTGGTCGTAACTAATCATAAATTTTCGCTATTTATGTTTCGCATTTAATTTCTGCAAAAATACTGGGTCAAATAAATTGGAGTTCAGAGAAGGAAGAATGAACTTGACGAGGCATATACAGACAAGCGCACTTAAATATACAGCTTGGTACATACATACATACATTGGCATTATACATAGCAAAATAGTATGTACACATTATGTACACATATATTATAATACAGTACATACGAAATAATAATGATATGCTTCACACCAACACACACATATTTTAATAAATGCATAAGCGATATTTATACACTAAACCTCAGCCATTTCATTCAAGCCTTGGAGTTTCCGTATACAAGTATATACAGACACTAACACACTTAGGGCTCAACACAAACTTGTATGCCTCAGAACCTTAATCCACATTCCATATTATTTATTGACTAGTCACAGCGAGTTTATTTTAGGCTCTGATATATGTTTAAGTTTTCAGCTGGCCGTGCATGGGTTTAACTCCCCCCCCCCTACCCCCCCCCCCCACACAACACCCACACATGCTGGTGTAGGTCACACCCCACCAACACTCCCTAAAACACGTGACTGACTGACTAACAGGAGGATAACAGTTGAAGGGGTTGTCTAATCTACCACTCACTTTAAACCCCCACGGTAGAATGAACATTGTATGGATTGTGGAACGCAACTGTAGTCACGTGGAGGAATGATAATTTCCTTCATTCCTGGTGGTGGAAATTTTTTTTTAATGTTCATCTATACTTAAAATGTAATTCCCTTGTAATTTTTTTTTTCTTCAGACATCTACGGAAGACGTCCCTTTAATTTTTCTACGCTTTCATTATTGACAATAACAATAATCGTGGTTAATGTTTCTTTGTCAATCACACGTTTCAGGAATAACAGCGGATGATGGGGCAACACTCTCAAAGAATAAAAATAAAAACAACAATAACGTAATACAATCAGAGGCGAATGATACAGCGAATGGAAAGGCAGCCCAATGTGCACACGACATACACATACAGTCAGAAGCTATATAATATCCCTTGCCATCTGAGGTCCGTGTTGTCGCTTGGTTTGTGATACTGTAGTCAGTCACCTGTTTTTCATCACCCTTACATGGAGGGTGTAATACACTTTGGTACATTTAGAGCTCCTTGGTTCATCTACAGTATGACAGGAAGCAGTACCACATAAACAAAAATAATAGTGCCCTACTGTTTGTATGAAATAGTTTGAAAAAATCACTTTTTGGTCCAGATTTAAAAAAAAAAAAAAAAAAAAAAAAAAAATAAGAAATAAAAATAATTTAACCTCTATCTACCCCCCATAATTAAGAGTGTCGAAACGTAAACAATGACTCAATCAGAAGCCAAGCGAGGTAACGTTCTGAACTCTGGTGTCAATGGGAAATACTTTAGCTTGCCAACAACATCACAGTCCACTTGGGAATAGAATCATAAGAATAGACACGTGAAAAAAAAGTTATAGAATATTTCCGTTCCTACAACAACAACAACCACAGAATACGACGCCACACAGGGGAGACCCATTTATTACAACAACAACAACAACACCAATAATAAACACGATGAAAAAGTGCTTGTAACAACACCCATGTACAACAACAACAACCACAACCCGAAATGTGTGTGAAGACGTACGACAACAACAACCAAAAAAAACAAAAACAAAAACAAAAACAACATTCAGAATCACAACAACAGCCACAGCAACATGATCAATCGATATATATTTATACAACATATGCAACAACAACAACAACAACGAAACAATGTGTACAGTCGCGTTCAGTAGTTCTTTCTTACGCATCCTTTTGAAACACTGTATAGGTAAACCTGAAAGAGACAATAATTATACACAGATAAAACGTCACGTCACGTCACGTCACGGCTCACACGGTTCCAACTAGATTAATTCCATCGGTTCGAAATCCTCGTATAAAATGGGTAAAAACTGTTGACAGCGAAAGTATTGTGATGATATGCAGTTGTTAAAAAAAAACTAAAATATAAGAACTAATAATAAAAATAAAAATACTAATAAAAATAATAATAATAATAATAATAATAATAATAACAACAAAAACAACAACAATAATAATAATAATAATAATAATAATAATAATACTTTTTTTAATTGGATACCGTTTTGACACACTTGTGAACATCTACAACTATCACAACCACAATCATACTACCTACTGCTAAAATTATTACCCTTACAATCTCCCCTAGCCACACGTACGATACAAAACTGACAAGCCCAAAACTTTACAAGTCATTACCAACAACATCA
>JAWQEG010006032.1:0-60207 GCA_033782935.1 Petrolisthes cinctipes
CTTATTGTGACCTTATGTAACCTTAGTATGACCTTAGTGTGACCTTGACCTGACCTTAGTGTGACCTTGACCTTTTCTTAGTATAACCTTAGTGTGACCTTGACCTTATCTTAGTATGACCTTAGTGTGACCTTATCTTAGTATGACCTTAGTGTGACCTTATCTTAGTATGACCTTGACCTGATCTTATCTTAGTATGACCTTAGTGTGACCTTGACCTTATCTTAGTATGACCTTAGTGTGACCTTATCTTAGTATGACCTTGACCTGACCTTACCTGATTTGTTGTGGTGACCAAATAAGGACAGTGGTGAGGGCAAGAAAGTCGACCCCATACAGCATATTGACCTCACCTCACCTCACCTGACCTCGTAACACCTGACCTCACCTCTTCCTCGTTTCTCAGGTCACTTCAGCCTTCATGGTGTGGGGGGGAGGGGGGAGGGGGGGGTATGTGAAGAGGGGGGAGTATGGGGTTTGAGGAGGGGGAGGGGGGGTATGTGAAGAAGGGGGAGTAGGGATTTGAGGAGGGAGGGGGGGACGTGTAGTGGGGGGAGGAGGTGTACGTGAGGGGGGGGGTATGTGGGGGGAGGGGGGGTAAGAAAAGTAAGTGCACGTGAATGAATGAAAGCACGTAAATCAACACACACACGTACAAACACACACACACAAACACACACACGTACAAACACAAACACACACACACAAACACACACAAATATGAGTACGTGAGTGAGAGTATGCACGGAATAGAGAGCACGTTTTAGTGGCAAATTGCACGGAAAAATTTAATGCACGTCAAGTTACTGGTGTGTGTGTGTGTGTGTGTGTGTGTGTGTGTGTGTGTGTGTGTGTGTGTGTGTGTTTGTTGTGTATGTGTGTGTTTGTATATATGTGTGTGTGTGAGTGTGTATATGTGTGTATGTTGTGTGTGTGTGTGTATGTGTGTATATGTGTGAGTGTGTATGTTGTGTGTGTATATTTGTGTGTGTGTGTGTGTGTGTGTGATACAAGGTTACTTCTAGGTACAGGTCAGGTCAAGTCAGGTCAGAAGAGAAAAAAGGTCAGGTCAGGATCATTATAACAAGTGTTAGGTCAGGTTAGGTCAAATCAATCGGGAGAAAGAAGTTAGGTCTGGTCAGGTCAGATCAAAAGTTGTGTGTCAGAGAGAGAGAGAGAGAGAGAGAGAGAGAGAGAGAGAGAGAGAGAGAGAGAGAGAGAGAGAGAGAGAGAGAGAGAATGTGTGTGTGTGTGTGTGTGTGTGTGTGTGTGTGTATGTGTGTGTGTGTGTGTGTGTGTGTGTACAATAACACTCCTTTTAAATAATTAATAACTGTATTAATTCACCCAATTAGTCACTATTTTAATTATACCAAATTATACCACGTGTTATACCAGATTATACCACGTGTTATACCAGATTATACCACGTGTTATACCAGATTATACCACGTGTTATACCAGATTATACCACGTGTTATACCAGATTATACCACGTGTTATACCAGATTATACCACGTGTTATACAAGATTATACCACGTGTTATACCAGATTATACCACATAATTAACGATATACCACTTGTTCAGGATTATACCAACACACCAACTGGGAATTATACCACTTATTATAATACCACGTGTTATAGGGAGTATAACCACTTGTTATACCACCTCAGTTATGATATACCACAACTAGTCCAGGATTATACCACACGTTGAAGGAGAATTATACCAGATTATACCACGTGTCAAGAGTTATACCAGATTATACCACGTGTCAAGAGTTATACCAGATTTTTTTTTTTTTTTAATTATACCAGATTATACCACGGTTTTTTTAATTATACCACGTGTTTTTTTTAATTATACCAGATTATACCACGGTTTTTTTTTATTATACCAGATTATACCACTTTTTTTTAATTATACCAGATTATACCACGTGTTTTTTTTTTAATTATACCTGATTATACCACGGTTTTTTTTAATTATACCAGATTATACCACGTGTCAAGAGTTATACCACGTGCTTAGATAATTATACAAGGTTATACCAGATTATACCACTTTTTTTTAATTATACCAGATTATACCACTTTTTTAAATTATACCCGATTATACCACGTGTTGAAATAATTATACCCGATTATACCAACACACGCGCGAAGAGTTAATTAATTCCACACACACACAAACACACACACGTACTCAAACACACACAATGCACGTGAAGTTGAGAATACGTGCACAGTTGAGTTTATAAATTCACGTGCTGATAGATAGATGACCACTGTGAGAGAGAGAGAGAGTGAGTGAGTGAGAGGGAGGGAGAGTGAGTGAGGGAGAGATATTGCTTCCTCTCTCCCGAAAATGCTGACTGGTGAATGTGTGGTTTGGCTTATACTCTCCCTCTCCTCTCACTCCCCCCTCTCACTTCCCCCCACCCCCCACCCCCCTCTCCCTCCCTCCTTCCCTCTTGCTTCTCCCATCCACCCCTTTTTGTCTCTCTCTCTCTCTCTCTCTCTCTCTCTCTCTCTCTCTCTCTCTCTCTCTCTCAATGAAAATCAGAGAGAGAGAGAGAGAGAGAGAGAGAGAGAGAGAGAGAGAGTTTGGCATGGTAAGGAGAGAGTTACAAGGACAAGTAGCACCTCAAAAGGTCTTACGACCCATACCAAGGAGGTACCATAGGTGTAGTAGCAGTTGCTAACTAATAGTGAGAGAAAAGTATAGTAAAGAGAAGGCTCTCCCCACCCACCTCTCCCACCCGCATTGCGGGTATGGAAATGGAAATGTACCTAACCCGGAGGAAAAAAGGCCGGACTAGGAAATTTTTGTACAGGAAAGGAGGAAACAATCACTTTAACTCTAACAGGCTTGGCAGAACTTTGTCTAACTGTTTCTTGAACTGCTCTATCGAGGAACTATCAACTACCTCTGCTGGTAGCTGATTCCAGACATTGCAGATTTTATATGTGAAGAAATTACCTAACGTATTATGGCGGAAGCGTTTCAAGTCTAGTTTCCATCCATGGTTTCTAGTTGCATTAGTGTTTAAGCTAAACAGGCACTGATAATCAATGTTTTCATATCCACGAAGGATTTTGAAAACTTCAATTAGTTGAGAGAGAGAGAGAGAGAGAGAGAGAGAGAGAGAGAGAGAGAGAGAGAGAGAGAGTTTGAGTTTGGCATGGTAAGGAGAGAGAGAGAGAGAGAGAGAGAGAGAGAGAGAGAGAGAGTAAGAGTTTGGCATGGTAAGGAGAGAGAGAGAGAGAGAGAGACAGACAGACAGACAGACAGAGACAGAGAGTTTGGCATGGTAAGGAGAGAGAGAGAGAGAGAGAGAGAGAGAGAGAGAGAGAGAGAGAGAGAGTTTGGCATGGTAAGGTGAGAGATAACAAGGTAGTGAGGGTGGGAGAGTCCCTGGAGTATACGTCACCTCACACCAGATGCTGCCCTCTCTCTCACACACACTCACACACTCTCTCTCTCACACACACACACGTTGTTTCTCTCTCTCTCTCTCTCTCTCTCTCTCTCTCTCTCTCTCTCTCTCACATACACACACACGTTGTTTTCTCTCTCTCTCTCTCACACACACACACACGTTGTTTCTCTCTCTCTCTCTCTCTCTCTCTCTCTCTCTCACACACACACGTTGTTTCTCTCTCTCTCTCTCTCTCTCTCTCTCTCTCTCTCTCTCTCTCTCTCTCTCTCTCTTATGTTAGGTAGGTAGGGGAGGGTAGTATAGTGTAGATGGGTAGATAGGTAGGTAGGTAGGTAGGTAAATACAGTAGGTAATGTGATAAATTGGCAAGTAGGTAAATAGGTAAATAATTAAATAGATACATACATACAGTCGCGGTCAAATATAATCATCCATATAGGGGTAACTCACATAAGAGTTTGACAGCTTTCCTCTGTTCCTTAGATGATAAACTTTCCAATAAATAGGTTAACTACCATATTTTAATTTAATACAAGCAGCTACACACTACTTAAAACAATAACATCATAATTATGTGAACGTGAAAACATTAGACAGTATAATGTTTGAGATACCCATATGTGGATGATTATTATTGACCACGACTGTACATACATACATATACTATAGGCCCAAACATAGAACTCCCCCCACCCCCCCACCCGACCCCCCCCCCCACACACACACACACATACACTCAACATCTCACTACATACACAAGGTAAACTACTCCTTCAGTATTCAACCCCACCACTCCCTCCAAGGACCGTGAAGCTGTTATGTCCACTCCTCTTCAAAACATTCACCACTCCTCCTCCTCATCCACTCGTTCGTTTCTGTCACATGCAATCACTCATTACCTTGCAACACACACACACGTTGTTTCTCTCTCTCTCTCTCTCTCTCTCTCTCTCTCTCTCTCTCACACACGTTGTTTCTCTCTCTCTCTCTCTCTCACACGTGGTTTCTCTCTCTCTCTCTCACACACACACACACACGTTGTTTCTCTCTCTCTCTCTCTCTCTCTCTCTCTCACACACACACACGTTGTTTCTCTCTCTCTCTCACACACACGTTGTTTCTCTCTCTCTCTCTTCCACTCAAAGTAGCTCCTTTCACGGTGTCCATCCATCTATCCATCCATCTCCTCTGTGGCCTTCCTCTCCTCTCCTCTTTACACCTCCCACATCTGAGCCCCCACTATTCTCTTTACCATTCTATTCTCCTCCATTCTCTAAACCACATGTCCAAACCATTTCAATTAACACACACTATTCTACACGGCCTGCTTATTAATTAACTAACTCTCTCACCACATCTGTTTTCCTTCTCCTCACTTACCTCATTCTTACCCTAATAGATAAATGGGAAAATAGGTATGTAGGTAAGTAGGTAAATATGTTTTTTTCTAAATAAATAAATAAATACACAGTCAAAAGACGACCACATTTTTTTATTGTTTCCTCAGTATAATATTGGTTTGACTTACAATATTGGTTTTACTTACTATTATATTATGAAAAGAGACTGACTGACTGACTGACTGACTGACTGACTGACTGACTGCAAGTGTACATTCTTAATTAATGTCGCGTTTACATTATCAAAAAGTTAAAAAGTATAAAAGTGTATTTTTTAATTCGTCAATCACATACTGTAATAATAATAATAATAATAATAATAATAATAATAATAACAATAATAACCTGAAACAAAATAAGAGAGAGCATTCTATATTAATTTTAAAGTTTTATTTCCTAAGTTTGAAAAAAAAAAAATAATAAAAATAAATAAAAAATAATAATAATAATAATAATAATATAAATAAAAAGGAAGATTCATGTACAGTACTTGTTTTTATTTATTTATTTATTTATTTATTTCCTTTTCATGCCCTTAAGAATTAAATTAAGTTTTACACGTTAAAAAGAGTATGTTTGTTTGTTTTTTTATATTGTATAGACTATAGTAAATTTCCAAGCTTACAGCACCACTTTGATAATTAGATTGTGTGTGTGTGTTTGTGTGTATGTGTGTGCGTGTGCGTGTGTTTGTGTGTGTGTCATGAGATTAATATAAATGTGTGTGTGTGTGTGTGTAATATAGATGTGTGTGTGTGTGTGTGTAATATAGATGTGTGTGTGTGTGTGTAATATAGATGTGTGTGTGTGTGTGTGTGTGCGTGTGTAATATAGATGTGTGTGTGTGTGTATATATGTGTGTGTGTGTGTGAGCGCATCTGTATCTATGAGTGTGTATGTGTGTGTGTGTATCTATGAATGAATGTGTGTGTGTGTGTGATGAGAGCAATATAAATGTGTGTGTGTGTTTGTGTGTGTGTTATGTACACACACACACACACACATCCACGTTTCTTAATAAATTGCATTACATCATCATCTTGGCCGGGACCTCTCGCACAAAATCCCACTAAATTAACTAAACATATAAACACAAAACTATAAAATAAAGCATAAAAAATCAGAGGTAAATTTGAGCACTAAAATTACATACATACATACATACATACATACATACAGTACATACATACATACATACACAGACTGAAGGGGGTATTATTATTATTATTATTTTAAAACTACTTCTTTTTAATTCTCTTCTTCGTCGCTCGATTTAATTACAATTTTACTAAGTACGAATTGATCAATAAATAAGAGGTTTTTTTGGTGGTAATGTTATGTATTAGTACACGAAGGAAAATGTTTGTAATTAATTTATTTATTAGTCACTCGTCTATATCCCATTACTGTAATTTCCAAGAGTGACATATATATATTAATCTTTTTTTCCTAATTTAATTATTATAGCACACACAGGTTGTTTTGTTTTTTTTCCAAGGAGAGGTAGTTTAATTAAAGGACCCTGTGTGTGTGAAGTAGTCTGTAAATTGAAGATAAAGTAGTCCTTCAAATATTGCCACGAAACACACACACACACACACACATTTAGTTTTCCAAATAGAGTAACAGACGAATGGAACAAATTATCAGAAGTGCATGGTAGGTGGTGTTAGGTCATGTTAAGTGGTGTCTGGTCATGTTAGGTCGTGTCAGGTCATGTTAGGTCGTGTCAGGTCATGTTAGGTGGTGTTACGTCATGTTAGGTGGTGTCAGGTCGGGTCAGGTCATGTTAGGTGGTATTAGGTCATGTTAGGTGGTGTTAAGTCATGTCAGGTCGTGTCAGGTCATGTTAGGTGGTATTAAGTCGTGTCAGGTCATGTTAAGTGGTGTCAGGTCATGTTAGGTGGTGTCAGGTCAGGTCAGGTCAGGTCAGGTCATGGTTGGCTAAGAATACAGAGAGCAAATACATGTTTACTTCAGAATTCAATACATAGTGGTGTGATGGTATGCATGAATATACAATGGTGGTGATGGTGTATACGATGGTGGTGTATACGATGATGGTGATGGTGTATACGATGGTGGTGATAGTGTTTACGATGGTGGTGATGGTGATGATAATGGTGTATATGATGATGATGGTGATGATGGTAATGGTGGTGGTGTATAAGATGATGATGATGGTGTATATGGTGATGGTGATGTGTATATGATGATAATGATGTATACAATGATGATGATGATGATGATAATGGTGATGATGATGATGTATACAATGACTCCATACACACACACACACACACAGCCATCATACACATAATAACACCATCATTACCACCATATAATATATTCTTGCATACCACACATTAGTACATCGGGAATACCATACCCAGACTCATCTTCATCTTTGTTTATAACCCCAAGGGTTGTCATTGGGTTGTATTAGTAAAGTGACATTCTCTTGTTTGGTATAAATTAGAAGGTGTAGTATTCCTCCAAACTATGTCATCAAACACATCTCCTTCACCATAAGGGATGTGTTGTCTGTAGTGATGGGGGAAGTACTTTAAGGGTTTGGGCACCCCTTCAGCCCCAGACAATCCTTTTCACTTCTTCTAGGAACTCCGTTCCTTTCCTTTCCTTTCCTTGGTACTTACTGTCCCACCTCTCAATCACCTTTTCCCACTGGTGAGGGCTGGTTCTATCCAGAAATGAGGAATCTGGCATCCTCTACCACAACCTGGCCTGTTCTGTCTGTCTCCTTACTATTTCTCATTCCTTCTGGGTAGCTGACGAGATCGCCCCATTGGGTGGCACAACAAGGAAGACTACAGACGGTGGGAATGTTGGCTCGGGGGTACATACCCGTGAACCAGCAGTCCCCTCGTCTTCTGCCTTCCAAAAAACAGATCTCACTATCTCCCTGACCTCCATTTGGGGGTCCAAGCATCTGTGCGACTTCGGTCAACCAGACTCGGGACTGCTGGGTCAGACAGTCTGGGGAACTACTACAACAACAACAAATCTCCTATTAGTACCATTGAGGGTGTGTGTTTCCTGGCAAAGTTTGGAGGAATCAGTAGCCTTCAATTTACTAACAAGAGAATCCAAAGCCCTTGAAGATATTTACTTAAGGTATGATATGTGAAGATGGACCAGATATTCCCTTACTTTGAAAATAATCTTACAAACGGTTTCAGTACAAAAAGTAATAATAATAATAATAAAAATAATAATAATAATAATAATAATAAAAACAATAAAAAAAATAAAATTATCAATAATGACAATAATTATAGTTCTGTAATAATAATAATAATAATAATAATAATAATAATAATAATAATAATAATAATAATTAATAACATACTGTAAATTCATCTCATACACACTCGTAATGCACATACTAATTGCCTACTACTAAGAATACTAATTAATATTTACACACAATGAATTGGTAGTATGTAAGGGAGGAAAAAAAGGCTAGGCTGAGTTATTGTAGAAAGAGCAATGACTAACTTTCATAATAATTCATGCTGTGTGTGTGTGTGTGTGTGTGTGTGTGTGTGTGTGGGTGGGTGAGTGTGAGTGTGTATATGGGTATGTGTGTTTGTGTGTGTGTGCGTGTTTGTGTGGGTGTGTGTATGGGTATGTGTGTTTGTGTGTGTGTGTGTGTGTGAGATTGGGTGGGTGTGTGTGTATGTGTGTGTGTTTGTGTAGGTATGTGTGTGTGTTTGTTTGGGTGAAATTAGGTATGGGTATGGGTTTGTGTGAGTTTGGGTGGGTGTGTTTGTGTGTGTGTGTCTGTGTGTGTGTGTGTGTGTTTGTTTGGGTGAAATTAGGTATGGGTATGGGTTTGTGTGGGTGGGTGTGTCTGTGTGGGTTTGGGTGAGATTGGGTATGGGTATGTGTGTGTGTGTGTGAATTTGTGTGTGTGTGTGTAATCCCCAAAGTAGCAGTTTAAGCTAGATTCTTTAGTTGGTAAATTTCAAGACAGGAAAAACACAGATACCAATATTATGGATTTGTTTTAGGAGGATTCACAAACCTTCCAATTCACCAACAAGATAATTTCACCTTTAATAATACCAGTCATACATTGGGTCGATTCCACAGTGGTTGGTATTGGTTTGTTAGCTTCCCAACCAACCAACCACACTTGTAAGGCTTCATTATTTTAGGGTTGATTCCACAGTGGTATTGGTTTGTTAGCTTCCCAACCACACTTGTAAGGCTTCATTATTTTAGGGTTGATTCCACAGTGGTATTGGTTTGTTAGCTTCCCAACCAACCAACCACACTTGTAAGGCTTCATTATTTTCCAAAAGCTGAGTACTGTATCCACATTCACAAAATCTATTAAAATAGTTAGATAATGATGATCACTGTATAGTTTACTCACCAAATTCATTAAATAATTCACCCATAAGACATTTACACGGCTAATACTCTTTCGTTTGCGTGCTTACAAACCAATACCAACCACTGTGGAATCGACCCAGTATGTCACAAACCAAAGTAATGAGCGCTATTAAAAAAAAAAAAAAAAAGAGAGGTCAAAAGAGGTCAAAAGAATAAATACCTTGGTTTGTATAATTCGGTATATTGTTATTTCTGTCAACAATGCATAGCTGACTTCAATACATTAGACCCTGGATATACAATGAATAAATAAAATACTTGTATCATACCACCATTTCTTCATTAATTCATTTTACACTCATTGAAGACCACCAATGTTTGTTTGTTTTCCCAGACTTGTGTTATTCATTACCATACACACTAACTAAGTCATTTACTCAGCCTGTGTTAAAAGGATATAATTATGTGTTAAATTTAATCATCTTATATCAAGGGCCTAATGTATATATATATAAATGATTTACTCAGCCTGTGTTAAAAGGATAGTGTGTGTGTGTGTGTGTGTGTGTGTGTGTGTGTGTGTGTGTGTGTGTGTGTGTGTGTGTGTGTGTGTGTGTGTGTGTGTGTGTGTGTGTGTGTGTGTGTGTGTGTGTGTGTGTGTGTGTGTGTGTGTGTGTGTGTGTGCATTTGTATATGTGTGTGTGTGTGTGTGCATTTGTATATGTGTGTGTGTGTGTGTATGTGTGTGTGTGTGTGTGTGTGTGTGTGTGTATGGGGAAGAAATTCTGCAGTAGTCTTTATTATTTTTCTTGAGGTTGCTTGCTTTGCTTTGCTTTGCTTTGCTTTGCTTTATTTGTTAAGTTTCCTTTGCACAAAATATTTTTCCTAGATATTGTACAGCACTGCACCAGTTTATTTGGGGTCGTATTACCTACAGACCTCGTTACTGGGAAATTACAAATATTCTGACTATCATGTTGTTGTCAATCACACTGGGTAAGAGTGTGTGTCTGTATATATTTTAGCATGAAACACATTGCTCTAATAATTAAATGTTGTAAGAGAATAAGAGTGTGTCTGCATATTTTAGCATGAAACACATTGTCCTAATAATTAAATGTTGTAAGAGAATGAGTGTGTCTGCATATTTTAGCATGAAACACATTGCCGTAATAATTAAATTGTTGTAAGAGAATGATGTATTAAATTTTGCTACGAGATAACAGCTAGAAGATGTATTATTTTTCATTCCCTCAACCACTGAAACCTCATTACAGACATATTGTACTTATATTTACTTTACTACAAAAACTTTACCCCCTAACGTACCCTACTTATAAGGTTGTAAGAGAATAAGAAGGAAATGCATTATCCATTCCCACAAAAATTAGTGAAACCACCGACAGACACACACATATTTACCCAGTGTACGTCGAACAGAGTCAGATGACCTTAAACGCTAGTGACTCAATTACTTTTTACATGTCGAGGGCAATTAACCAATAATTATATAGTAAATACCCAGATGGACAATACACTCTTGATATACAATGAATAAATATTTGTATTCACCACTTCATTTTGTATTTAGTGTGTCATTGAAGACCACCAAATGTTTTGTTTTCCCAGGCTTGTGTTATTCATTACCATAACACACTAACTTATTTCCCAGGCTTGTGTTATTCATTACCATAACACACTATAACTTTTTTCCCAGGCTTGTGTTATTCATTACCATACACACTAACTAAGTCATTTACTGAGCCTGTGTTAGAAGGATATATTATGTGATTTAATTTATTCATCTTATATCGAGGGAATACTGTACAGACACTTGAAATGAAAAATGAGGAAAAGATTTTTACATTATGGCTGAAAACATCATTCCATAAAAGTGAAAAAAAAAAAAAAAAAAAAAAAAAAATAATAATAATAATAAAAAAAAAAAACAATGCGACCTTACTAACAAAATATTACACAGTTTGAACCACTTATAAATGAACAGTTTGGACCAATATAAAAACCAAGCCTCAAAATTAAAATAAGGGAACAGTATACTTTTGGTACATTGGAGCACCTTGATTCCTCCAAAGTATGTATGTATGTATGTATGTATGTATGTATGTATGTATGTATGTATGTATGATGTATGTATGTATGTATGTATGTATGTGTGTGTGTATGTATGTATGTATGTGTGTATGTATGTATGTATGTATGTGTGTATGTATGTATGTGTGTATGTATGTATGTATGTATGTATGAATGTATGTATGTATGTATGTGCCAGGAAACAACAAAAAACAGGACCAGATTGATTGGCAAAAAAAAATAATGGTTTCCTGTTACTTGGAATTTTTTTTTTTTGAAGGAATCCACAGTTACTCCAGATTATTTACCAACAATATTGTACTATACCATTCCCTTAAGGACCCTGTGTGATCGTGTATGGGAATCGGAGGCTTCTGATTCCTCCTGACCATGCCACGAAACAAACACGCTCCTTCCATATAGGTGTGTGTGTGTGTGTGTGTGTGTGTGATCGTGTATGAGAATCGGAGGCTTCTGATTCCTCCTGACCATGCCACGAAACAAACACGCTCCTTCCATATAGGTGTGTGTGTGTGTGTGTGTGTGTGTGTGTGTGTGTGTGTGTGTGTGTGTGTGTGTGTGTGTGTGTGTTGTGTGTGTGTGTGTGTGTGTTGTGTGTGTGTGTGTGTGTGTGTGTGTGTGTGTGTGTGTGTGTGTGTGTGTGTGTGTGTGTGTGTGTGTGTTTCGTGGCAATATATTTGAAGGACTCGTTTACTACCTCCACTTTTCTTGGGTTACATTACACATAGGGTCCCTTAAAATAATGATAATAATGATGACAGAAGCGACAATGTTAAGTATATCATAATTATTATATGTATATGGACTAATCAATGCTGAATTCACACACACCTATAAACTACACTTTCTTTCTCACAGATCAAAAATGTTAACAAACTGAGAATGATGGAGCTTAGGCTTGGAGGTGACTTGAACACATACACACATATACACAGGCAGGCAAGTAGATACACACACACATACATACATACACACAGACAAGTAGATACACACACACATACAGACAAGTAGATACACATACATACAGACAAGTACAGAAACACATACATACAGACAAGTAGATTACACACATACATACATACAGACAAGTAGATACACACACACACACATACAGACAAGTAGAGAAACACATACATACAGACAAGTAGATATACATACATACAGACAAGTAGAGAAACACATACATACAGACAAGTACAGAAACACATACATACAGACAAGTAGATACACACATACATAGGTAAGTAGATAAGTAGATATTCACACACACACATACATACATACCTACATACACGTAAGTAAGTATACACACACACACACACACAGTACCTGACCCCTACCCTCACCCCCTCCATGTATTCCACATCATACACATCCCTGGGAATACATCAGGAATTAAGACCATACAATACATTAGACCCTGGATATACAATGAATAAAATACTTGTATCCACCATCTCTTCATTAATTCATTTTACACTCATTGAAACTCACCCAATGTTTGTTTGTTTTCCCAGACTTGTGTTATTCATTACCATACACACTAACTAAGTCATTTTTTACTGAGCCTGTGTTAAAAGGATATTATTATTATGAGATCAATTTAATCATCTTATATTGATGGCCCTAATGTATATATAAGTCATTTACTGCGACTGTGTTAAAAGGATATTATTATTATTATGTGATCAATTTAATCACCTTATATTGATGGCCTAATGTATATATAAGTCATTTTTTACTGAGCCTGTATTAAAAGGATATTATTATTATGTGATCAATTTAATCATCTTATATCAAGGGTCTAATGTATACAAGAAAAGCATCATGGTAAATCCTCAGCTTTGAAACCACAACATTTGTTTATTTGTTTGTTTTCATTGGTGTGTAATGAAGTTTATAAAATTAATCACTCTCATTTGGCAAAGAAAATATATTTATAAATACCTTTGTGACGTTAAATAATTATGAAGTGAGAGCATAAGTTCATTTTTTCTTAAGTGAAATTTTATATGAGTACAAATACAACTCTACTTATTGTGCAGTAAAATTCTAAGGCAGTAGAGTTAGTAAGTAGTAGACTGAACACACACAGACACACACACCAACAACTAAATAAAAAAAAAAAAAATAAAATAAAAAATAAATAAAAAAATAATCGAGGTATTAAAACTTTGTGACTACCGCGACGCCATTCTTGTAACACGAGTCTTATATATTATTCATTTATTATTATTTATTTATTTATTTTTCACCCCAGTCCCTCCCCCCTATGGTAAAAGATGGCTACTACTCTTATCTCTCATTTAAATGTACAAACAAACAAACAATGACACCTTTGGTAGTTATGACTTAATTGTATAAACTATTTTATATATTTTACACAGGCTACGAGAAAGAGTGAGTATGTATGTATTGTAGATTAAAGATAAGAACATAGTTACATGCAGAGGTCCCATTCTATAATTATTCTCCCTGTATGTGTGTTTGTTGTTGTTGTTGTTTATTGTTGTTTTTGTCACCACCCAAGCCCACCCATACCAGGCAGCATCATCAACATACATCATAGTAGTAGTAGTGGTAGTAGTAGACATAGTAGTGGTAGTAGACATAGTAGTAGTAGTAGTAGTGGTAGTGGTAGTAGACATAGTAGTAGTGGTAGTGGTAGTAGACATAGTGGTAGTAGATATAGTAGTATATATAGTAGTAGTAAAAGTATAGTAGTAGTAAAAGTATAGTAGTAGTAGTATAGTAGTAGTAGTATAGTAGTAGTAGTATAGTAGTAGTAGTATAGTAGTAGTAGTAATAGTAGTAGTAGTAATAGTAGTAGTAGAAGACATAGTAGAAGACACAGTAGTAGATATAGTAGTAGTAGTAGTAGTAGTAGTAGTACCCCTATCATTTATACAGTAATCTGTTTGTTTTTCTCTAACCAAAAGGGAGGGTAAGTGTTCTCTTCATTTTACACAAGTTTGCAACCTGGATGTGACCTTATTGTTATTATTGTATGACGAGAAATATAATAATAATACCATCATCATTAGTCACTGAAAAACACACACATGAATACATACATTACTTTACACACACACACATACACACACACACCTCCCCAATTCTTTTTCCTTTGAGGGATGCAATGCTAACAATTTCTTTTTTTTACACTTTTTTTTTCAGTGCAGTAAGTAAGTAATAATAATAATTTAAAAAAAATTGTTGAGCTGTATAGACAATAATTATTATTTCCTTCCATTTGGGTTTTAAAGCAACCAATGAGATCAGTACTCCATTGTACAGTCACAGCACATAGTCCTTGATCAGGGTAAGTAAGTAAGGGGAAATCTGGTCAAGGATTATGTGCCTTGACTGTACATTAATTAATATTCACTGTCCTTCCACTTAAAAACATTTGCTGTTCAGTTGTAGACAAGATTACTACATCACTTCTGGGATTTTTGGACCAATGGAATGAATATCCAAACGTCTTGAAGCAAAATATACATATAGTGTTTATATATGTAATTGTTGCCACATTTGGTTTGGGTATAGTTCCAGAAGTATTGTAGAGAATTATTGTCTGCAAGTGTACAAAGCAATCTCACTAAACATATAAGGAAGACTTGCAATTAAAAACAATGTGACTGACTGTGTTTAAAGTTACCTCAATACTACTGTACTCACTTCATGGTAATAAATGTTTTGCAGATAATTCCAAGGTAAGCTTTTAATTAATAACTTCTCTTCGACCTACCACACACGCAATATTTTCCACCTCTCTCTCACACACACATGCAATATTTTCCACCTCTCTCTCTCACACACACATGCAATATTTTCCATCATACACACACACACACAGTAAGGATTTAATAACTTCTCTTCAACCTACCACACACACAATATTTTCCATCTCACACACACACACACAAAGGGAGAGAGATAACTCGTACAAGCCCCTCAAAATAACATCTCGAATATTGTTTTTTTTTTCTTGATTAATGTTGAGGTAACCTTATTCACACCTCAATGTAACTCAAGTACACACACACAATATTTTCCATCTCTTAACTCATCCTTCAATACCTGCTCCTTCACTTAACTCATCCTTCAATACCTGCTCCTCCACCTAACTCATCCTTCAACAACACCTACTCCTCCATTTAACTCATCCTTCAACAACACCTACTCCTCCACCTAACTCATCCTTCAACAATACCTGCTCCTTCACTTAACTCATCCTTCAATACCTGCTCCTCCACCTAACTCATCCTTCAACAACACCTACTCCTCCACCTAACTCATCCTTCAACACCACCTACTCCTCCACCTAACTCATCCTTCAACAACACCTACTCCTCCACTTAACTCATCCTTCAACAACACCTACTCCTCCACCTAACTCATCCTTCAACAACACCTACTCCTCCACCTAACTCATCCTTCAACACCTACTCTTCCACTTAACTCATCCTTCAATACCTACTCCTCCACTTAACTCATCCTTCAACAACACCTACTCTTCCACTTAACTCATCCTTCAACAACACCTGCCTGACTCATCCTCCCAACTCATCCTTCAACACTCACTTCACACACCAAAAATAAAGCAATACATTTTTTTCATTCAATTTTGACCCACTGATGGCAATTATTATGAAGTTGGTTTCTACAAGACACTGATTGATTGATTGATTGATAGATATTAGGCGCCGCAACAGCGAGGTCATATAGCGCCAGAGAAAGGTGTGACATGAACTGGGATAAAATTCAAGGAGGTAATTCACTTTTGTTACATTGGAGTGCCTTGATTCCTCCAAAGTATGCCAGGAAATAACAGGACCAGATGAACAAAAATGATGGAGTTCTGTTGTTGCTTGGAATAGCTTGGAGGAATCGGTTGCTCCAGATTTACCAACACTGTACTTCCCCCTTAATGTAAAAATGATATAAAATTTTAATGAATTTTTTTTTTCTTTTTTTTTTTTTCTTTTTTTTACAAGATCCAGTATTGAAGATGCAGGATTTTACCATTTTCGTTTTTTATTTATTATTTATTATTATTTGCAGAATGACTGTATAAATGCCCAAAGGGTTTTTTATTACAACTAACTGAAACGGTTGATTTATAGTCGTCAGCTGAAAATATTCGCCGATGACACAGTGAAGGTTGGAGGAGTATAGCCCCTTCCTTCCTTCCACATGAGAGACAGACAGACAGACACAGACAGTAGGCACGGACAACCGAGTGTGATTCTTTCGCTTTTTACCAGTGTTTGTTACCATATCAAACAGTCCCCGGTAACCATTCATTGGCCACTTGTGCCCGACACCACCTAGGTACCTATAAAATTGGTAACAGTGTCTGCTCCCTCCGTCTTTTGCCTCTCGTGTGGAAGGGGATTAATTAAGTCTGAGCCTGAGACAGTATTGGTGAATCAACACTATGAATGAAATACTGGACACCTGACACCTCTTTCTGACTGACTGACTGGAATTAAACGACAACCTTTTTGTTTACTCACTGACTGCTGCAATAATGTTCAGGGTTTTGATTTTCCAACAGCATTTCTTTTTGTTGTTCCCAAGTTAATTGTTTTATTTACTAGCGAGTTCATTTCATTTTTTTTTTTTTTTTTTTTTTCTTGTTCTCGTCACACATAATTTTCAAAGGTCAAAAAAATCTCATCCACCTTTTGTTGAAAATTTCCAAAACTATATAATCAACATCCCAACATATTCTACCATTGTAAACGACATAATTTCCCAAACTGTGATAGTTCCAGTCTCTTTTACTCAGACTTCAGGGAGGAATGATGCTGACTGACAGGTGTTTTGTGTGTGTAGGTGTGTGTGTAGGTGCGTAGGTGTGTGTGTGTAGGTGCGTAGGTGTGTGTGTGTAGGTGCGTAGGTATGTGTGTGTAGGTGCGTAGGTGTGTGTGTGTAGGTGCATAGGTGTGTGTGTGTAGGTGTAGGTGTGTGTGTGTAGGTGTGTGTGTGTGTAGGTGTGTGTGTAGGTGTAGGTGTAGGTGTAGGTGTAGGTGTAGGTGTAGGTGTAGGTGTAGGTGTAGGTGTAGGTGTAGGTGTAGGTGTAGGTGTAGGTGTGTGTATGTGTGTGTGTGTGTACTTGAGTTTACCAAGGGAGGATATATACATGTGCATACAACCCTAATCTTCCTTCAAACACATCATTAGGGACTTAGTGAGGCACATTGACGCACGCACTGCTTACGGCAACAACAACTGCTATAATTATAAACATTACAGTACTCCTCTTGCAAGTATCAGGTTAAGGGGAGATTTTTGGTTCTCTTGGTGGCTGGTTGGTTGGTTGGTTGGTTATTGGTGAACTGGAGGGCTACCAACTCCTCCAAACTATCCCACAAAACAGATCACCTTCTATAGTAACATTGGGAGTTGTCTGTTTCCTGGTTTTTATAGTTTTTTTGTTGGAGAAATCTGTAGCCCTTCAATTCCATCATAAATAGAGATTCTCCCCTTTTGTTGGATAGAGAAAAAGGAAGAAAGTTGTAACTGCGACCGTTTCTCGAGAACATATCAATTAAAAAGATTAAAACGATAGGTACATTTTTACATAACATAAGGGGTTCTTTGCACGGGACACATACATACATACTGCACTGTTGTTCGATTTGTAAACTAAAAAAAATGCATTGCAAGATTAACTATTTCACTACAGTCGATTTTCAACACACACATTTTTACAGTTTCATAATTATACAGTATTTCAGACACTTTTGACTGTCCACACATTTTTTACATTAGGTTTTTCATATTCACAGTCTGACACACAGTACTTGTCACATTATAATAATATATATACAGTACTTTAAAATTTCCACTTTTTTTTTCATAAAATGTCTTTACATTCTACACATGAATGAATCCAACAACAATCAGAAAGTGAGTGAGTGAGTGAGTGTGATATTGAGTGAGTGACGACACACACACACACACACACACACACTCAGACACTATGACCGACCATCCAACAACTCCAGCTTGAAGACACATCACTGTTCCATCCAACCGTCCTTCCTTCTTTGTGAATGGTGTGTGTATTTGTCCTTCAACTACAGTAGGCCCTGGATATACAATGAATAAATACTTGTATCCACCATTTCTTCATTAATTCATTTTACACTCATTGAAGATATCCAATGTTTGTTTTCCCAGGCTTGTGTTATTCATTACCATACACACTAACTAAGTCATTTACTGGGCCTGTGTTAAAAGGATATAGGTGTTAAATTTAATCATCTTATATCAAGGGCCTAATGTATATATATATATTAGTGATTTACTGATAACGGATGTGGATATTAAACACGAGCTACAGATAAACCAACTCTACACTGGGGTGGGTGAAGGATGAGACCATTTCCCAGGGGGTACTCACTGTATTGCCGCTAACCTCACAATGAATACAAACGTGGCATTATAAAAATACGAAAAAAATAAAAAACACAGAGGATAAAAACTGGGGGCAAAAAACGTGCCGCTTTAAAAATGTGTTGTCTTTTATTTTACACGTGTTTTAAGTAAAAGATAAAGGTGTATGAAGCGATATCATAACAACCTGTCAATTAATATATTTATACTCTTTATCATAAAAGCTTAAAAATTTCATAATCTTAGTTTAATATGCTGTTGTTGTTGTTGTTGTTGTTGTCAGTTGTTGTAAATCTGGAGCAATTGATTACTCCAAACTATGCTAAGCAACAACAGGCCATCATTATTTTTGTTAGTCTGGTCCTGTATCTTGGCATATTTTGGAGGAATCAAGGTGCTCCAATGTACCAAAAGTGTATTGTCGCCCCTTCAACTGACCATAATATAAACGTGACATTATAACTACACAATGCAAACTTCTCTCTCTCTCTCTCTCTCTCTCTCTCTCTCTCTCTCTCTCTCTCTCTCCAACTGATTTCAAGAACTATAATCACATTAATGTAAATAATCATCAATATCGTCTAAAACTTTACAAGTGACTCCTTTCAATCATTGCACATAATAATTACAAACAATGTCTCTAAAATGTGCTAAACTCACACATAACACCTGGCGTACATACAAACACACACACACACCTGTACAGTAAGGTAAACTAATTTGTGCGCATGGAAGGTACAGTTGGCGACAAAAGTCCTGTGACCTCACTTACACACACACACACACACACACACATACATTCACCAAACAGGGGGCAAATCATTAAACTTCTCTGTTTTCTTCAGTTTACAAGACTGTGTGTGCGTGTGCGTGTGCGTGTGTGCGTGTGTGTGTGTGTGTGTGTGTGTGTGTGTGTGTGTGTGTGTGTGTGTGTGTGTGTGTGTGTGTGTGTGTAGCTTATATCACCATACATATGTATTTCATGACTTGGCAGATGTGACGACAGAACAAACAAACTTTTGATGCCAACTGAACTGTACCTCTGATTATGGGTCTTATGCAAGAACATCCACGGTGCATACGATGGCATGGTACCGGTACAATGGCCCCATAGAAAACCAATAGAGGCATGGTACTGTCACCACACCATCGTCAACACCACTGATGTTCTTACATATGGACCATTATTAAGGAGGTAGTACACTGTTGATAAATCTGCAGTAAACAATTTCTCCAAACTAGTCCAGGCAACAGGCCACCATTATTTTTGCTAATCTGGTCCTGTTTCTTGTCATACTTTGGAGGAATCACGTCGCTCCAATGTACCAAAAGTATACTACCCCCTTAAACAGGTGTTGCAACAACAGCACTACACTTATGATGAGATCCAACACTAGTGAGTACCCCAAGGAAACAACACACACACACACAACACCGCACCCAGCCTGACACATTTTCCGCTCTTACATATGATTGGATCTAGCGTGAGTGAGTACCCCCAGGACACACACACACACACACCACCACCTTGTCCACTTGTACATACAATGAGACCAAGCACCACCAGTGAGTACCCCAATGAAACAACACACACATCCCACCACACCCCAACGCACACATTATCATCCAATGGCTTCAATGGGAGCGGCGTAGGATCGCTCGGTGGCTATGTCAAAGTTCTCGAGGAGGTCTTGGAGATAGGTGAAAGTTGGCCTACGTATCGGGTCCACCTGCCAACACATACACATGATCTCGTACAGCTGGTCTGGGCACACGTTGTTGGTTGGTTTGCCCATTCGGAATCCACTGGGCACGAGTTCGGCAACTTCTCGATTGGTCATCCCTGCAACGAGAAGAGAAAAACAAGATTAACACACATCTCAAATTGTCTGGGGAAATTTAAGTTTGGGTTTATTTAAGGGGGTAGTACATTTGTTAGTGGTGGTGATGGTGGTGGTGTAGTGGTGGTGATGTTGGTGGTGGTGTTGGTGATGTTGGTGGTGTAGTGGTGGTGATGTTGGTGGTGGTGTTGGTGATGTTGGTGGTGGTGTTGGTGGTGTTGGTGGTAATGTTGGTGGTGTTGGTGGTAATGTTGGTGGTGTTGGTGGTAATGTTGGTGGTGTTGGTGGTAATGTTGGTGGTGTTGGTGGTAATGTTGGTGGTGTTGGTGGTAATGTTGGTGGTGTTGGTGGTAATGTTGGTGGTGTTGGTGGTAATGTTGGTGGTGTTGGTGGTAATGTTGGTGGTGTTGGTGGTAATGTTGGTGGTGTTGGTGGTAATGTTGGTGGTGTTGGTGGTAATGTTGGTGGTGTTGGTGGTAATGTTGGTGGTGTTGGTGGTAATGTTGGTGGTGTTGGTGGTAATGTTGGTGGTGTTGGTGGTAATGTTGGTGGTGTTGGTGGTGGTGTTGGTGGTGTTGGTGGTAATGTTGGTGGTGTTGGTGGTAATGTTGGTGGTGTTGGTGGTAATGTTGGTGGTGTTGGTGGTAATGTTGGTGGTGTTGGTGGTAATGTTGGTGGTGTTGGTGGTAATGTTGGTGGTGTTGGTGGTAATGTTGGTGGTGTTGGTGGTAATGTTGGTGGTGTTGGTGGTAATGTTGGTGGTGTTGGTGGTAATGTTGGTGGTGTTGGTGGTAATGTTGGTGGTGTTGGTGGTAATGTTGGTGGTGTTGGTGGTAATGTTGGTGGTGTTGGTGGTGTGGTGTTGGTGGTGTTGGTGGTAATGTTGGTGGTGTTGGTGGTAATGTTGGTGGTGTTGGTGGTAATGTTGGTGGTGTTGGTGGTAATGTTGGTGGTGTTGGTGGTAATGTTGGTGGTGTTGGTGGTAATGTTGGTGGTGTTGGTGGTAATGTTGGTGGTGTTGGTGGTAATGTTGGTGGTGTTGGTGGTAATGTTGGTGGTGTTGGTGGTGTGGTGTTGGTGGTGTTGGTGGTAATGTTGGTGGTGTTGGTGGTAATGTTGGTGGTGTTGGTGGTAATGTTGGTGGTGTTGGTGGTGTGGTGTTGGTGGTGTGGTGTTGGTGTTAGTGGTAGTGTAGGTGTTGGTGTTAGTGGTAGTGTTGGTGTTGGTGTTGGGTTGGTGGTAGTGTAGGTGTTGGTAATTCTGGAGTAACTGATTGATTCCTCCCCAAACTATTCCAAGCAACAACAACAACAACAACAGGCCTCCACTATTTGTGTTCATCTTGTGTTGTTGTTTGTTGGGCATAGTTTGGAGTGAAGGAATCCAGACACACCAATATACCCAAAATGCATTACCCCCTTAATACAAGTAAATAAAAACATACACTAATTACACACAAATACATTACATTACATTACATTACATTATACTATCCACAGTGAATCATGTAATAACTTATAAGATATATTTATCAATTAATTAACATGGCACTAGTTTTCTTACAATGATATATATAAAACTCTAGCCAAGTGTTTTAACATTATAAATAAAACATTATAACATTATTGTTGTATATATAAGACTATGAAGGACATAATTATTATTCTTCCAATTGACAATATTACTCAGTTAGCAATAAAATATAAAATGATCTTGTATAAAACAGTGCATAAACTTTTCTTACATCACAATAAATACACAGATGACACACACACACACATATTGGAAGTACAAACAGTAGGCCCTTGATATAAGATGATTAAACTGATCACATATATCCTTTTAACACAGGCTCAGTAAAATGACTTAGTTAGTGTGTATGGTAATGAATCACACAAGCCTGGGAAAACAAACATTGGTGGTCTTCAATGAGTGTACAATGAATGAAGTGATGGATACAATTATTTATTCATTGTATATCCAGGGTCTACTGTATATAAAATGCCCGTAACTCAGAAAAAATCGCGTCGAGGTAGAGAGGCAACGAGAATCACCTTTTCCCATGAATATTTAGTTTGAAAATCATCCACTCTATGTCAAATGGTACCAGAAACGTCACAAACTTTAATAATAATGGGGAGGTACGGTGGTAGGAATGTGTAGCCTCCGAGCCTCCCCACAAAACAAGAGACAACACTACACTATCACTTTAGATGCTCTGTTTTGTGACACTACTTGGAGGAATTGATGGCCTCCAATCCACTAACACTCTGATCAATCTGGTAATAATTCTGGAGCAACTGACCGATTCCTCCAAATAATTAATTTCAATCAAGCAATAACAACAAAAACAACAACAACAACAGGTCACCACCACCATTATTATTATTATTATTATTATTATTGTTAATCTGGTCCTGTTGTGTGGTTCTTCTACACATACTTTGAAGGAATTAAGGTGGTCCAATGTACTAAAAGTGTATTATTATTATTATTATTATTACCCCCATGACTGATATAAAACCACCTCCCCATGGCAAAATAATATAATATAATAAAATAAAATAAAATAAAATAAAATAAATAAATAAATAAATATATAAAAGTACATTTCAAAATATTTTAAAAACAACTTGATATTCCTGGTAGTGGTAGTGGTAATGTTGCCTTTCTACCTCCTTGTGTTGTGACGAGAGTAAGATTATCATGCATCAAATATACTTACCTCATCAAACACACCAGGAAATTACACCACTACTGAATCACTCACTCAACTCACTCACTCACTCACTCACTCGCCCACCCACTCGCCCACTCACTCACACACCCACACACTCACTCACTTCTACACATACTCTCAGTATTTACACAATCATTATGACAGTCTCACATCTCTGGTTATTTACACAATTAAATGAGTCTCTTATCTCTGGCAAACTATTTACGAATATCTCCTCAATAACTGAAAGGTTTAGTGAAAATATTAACGATGGTATTATTAAACTACTTCTTTGAGGAAGAGGTTGTGTGTCGCTTTATTCGCATTGCAAACTAATATGAATTGAGCAAACAAAAGAACTCTTCGTCAAAAAAGTAGTTTAATAATACAACATAATATTATAGAACCATCTATAAGACAACTCCTGGGTTACACCATGACATAATTATTGGACTGTATGCAAGAACATTCATGGTGTTTATAATGGTGTGGTAACGGTACAGTCGGCAGTAGATATTCGTCCCGCTCAGCTCAAGTGAGAGGAGTCTGGAGATCTGGTAACACTGTATGGGAGTTGAAAAGTATGATTTAAATGGCTAATGATCTTGAGTATTATGTATTTAGTCCATATTTGTCAACTCTCATAGTGTGTTAGCAGATTACCACCACCAGGCTCCTCTCACTCCAACTGAATGGGACGAATTTCTCCTGACGACTGTACCACGCCATCGTAAAAACCATGAATGTTGTTGCATACGGCACACACAGTCTTGTTGGAACTATATGGAGTCAGGGAGTGTACTGCAAAATATTCTTCGTCAATCCCACAACATTTCTTATGTATCAAATCAGTCATAAATTTCGTCAATAAACTCAGTCAAGCAAAACAACAGCAGCATAACATTACCATACATTCAACAACTCAAAAACAATAATATACACAAATACAATATAAAAAACAAGACTTATTTTCTGAATAGCTAAGAAAATTAGTCTTTTGCTTCGGTGCTAAACTATGAGTAAAAAAAATATATATAGTATATTATTGTACAACACATCATGCTACAAACAAACAAACAAACAAACAAACAAACAAAGCCAGCTATATCAAACAAAGCACTAACAAATTAAAACATCACATATATATACATTGTGAGTTGAGTTTAAGGGATTAGTATAGTTTTGGTTCATTGGAGCACCGTGATTCCTCCAGAGTATGCCAGCAAACAACAACACCACCAGATTAACAAAAATAATTAATGACCGCCTGTTGTTGTTGTTGTTGCCTGGAATAGTTTGGAGGAATCAGTTGCTCCAAATTTACCACCACCACCACCAACACTGTACCATCCCCTTAATGAAAAAGCCACAGTTTACAGAAAATACAGAAAAACGATAATTAATACAGCAATCCAAACAGAAAAACATAATAACAAGAATTTAAAATGTGCAGTCATAAGCCAAAATGTATATGCAGGTCAAAATCCAATTATTAAGACAGTTTTGAATGAGTTCCAACATTGAGAATAAGAAATATAAATATATAATTGGTTTTACTATGTGTGTATTATAGACCCTGGATATACAATGAATAAATAAAATACTTCTATCCACCATTTCTTCATTAATTCATTTTACACTCATTGAAGACCACCAATGTTTGTTTGTTTTCCCAGGCTTGTGTTATTCATTACCATACACACTAACTAAGTCATTTACTGAGCCTGTGTTAAAAGGATATATGTGTTAAATCTAATAATATTTTATCAAGGGTCTAATGTACGACAACTTTTAACTGGGATAGTAAGGCCTGTATATAAATTCTGTTTGACGACTGCACATGTAAGCAAAGAGGGGAGGGAAAAGCAGTAGGGAAGGAGGGAATTAACTCCATGCAGGGAGGGAAAGAGGAGGAGGAGAGAGGGAATTAGATTGTCAACACCATACATGCAGGAAGGGAATACGGAGGAGGAGGAGGAAAGGAGAAAGGAAGGAGAGAACAATAGGAGGAAAAGAGGAGGGAAGGAGATAACACTGGGAGGAGGAGAGGAGAAAGGAAGGAGAGAACACTGGGAGGAGGAAAGGAGAAGAGAACAATAGGAGGAGGAAAGGAGGAGAGAACAATAGGAGGAGGAAAGGAGGATGGGAAGGAGAGAAAGGAAGGAGATAACACTGGGAGGAGGAAAGGAGAAAGGAAGAAGAGAACAATAGGAGGAGGAAAGGAGAAAGGAAGGAGAGAACACTGGGAGGAGGAAAGGAGAAGAGAACAATAAGAGGAGGAAAGGAGGATGGGAAGGAGAGAACACAGGGAGGAGGAAGGGAGGAGGGAAGAAGGAGAGAACAATAGGAGGAGGGAAGGAGATAACACAGGGAGGAGGAAAGGAGGAGGGAAGGAGGAGAGAACAATAGGAGGAGGAAAGGAGGAGAGAACAATAGGAGGAGGAAAGGAGGAGGGAAGGAGAAGGAGATAACACAGGGAGGAGGGAAGGAGAAGGAGATAACACAGGGAAGAGGGAAGGAGATAACACAGGGAAGAGGGAAGGAGATAACACAGGGAGGAGGAAAGGAGGAGGGAAGGAGAGAACAATAGGAGGAGGAAAGGAGGAGGGAAGGAGACAATACAGGGCCAATGCTACTTTCTTAATGGCTCAATTTAATAAACAATAGGAAGGTGGCATCATCATCATCATCATCATCATCATCATCATCATCATCATCATCGCTTGGCCTCCCACTGAATCAAACCAGTTGCCTCGGTACGAATCATTATCATCCGGAGGTTGGTGATAAATCTGAAGCAAATGATTCCTCCTTAAAACTATTCCAAGCAACAACAACAACAACAACAACAACAGGACCTCATTATTTTTGGGAGTGCCTTGATTCCTCCAGAAGTTTGCCACAAAAAAACCGGACCAGACGAACATTAATTAAGGACCCTGTGATTGTGTATGAGACTTGGTGGCTTCTGATTCCTCCTGACTATGCCACGAAACAAACAAGCTCCTTCCATCTAAGTGGTGTTTCGTGGCAATATTTGAAGGACTCGTTTACCTCCAATTTTCTGACTACATCATCACAAGGTCCCTTAATATAATGGTATTGGCCTATTGTTTATGTTGTTGCTTGGAATAGTTTGGGGAGGAAGGGAATCATTTACTCCAGATTTATCACCAACATTGTACTAACCGTCTTTTAAGTATGTTTACATACACCTATCGCTTTTATTAATATTTACCAATGCATCTTAACTTAAATGACTTGAGCCGGAATTTCAATGGAAGGATTTGGCAACTGCTCTGAGTCAGGACAGAAAGAAGCTCATTTGACCAATCCTAATGTTTACAAAAAAATGGCCTTTTGTGTCTATGTGTGTGTTCACTGTTTGTTCACTGCATCTCCAATTGGGCTTCAGAAAATATTGAAATTATGTTATTATTTTTTTTTATGGATTCACAATGATGGTTACTCTAGGGGCGGTTGTTGTTGTTGTTGTTGTTGTTGTTAATTAAAGGGCTTATAAGGGTGGTATTATTACAAGAGGAAAATGGCTCTTTGTCACTCAGTTTGTATAATTTTGTAATACGAATTGAGACGAGATTTCCTTGTTGGTAAATTGAAAGGCTACCGATTCCTCCTAACTCTACCAGAAAAACAGACGCTCTCAATGGTACTAATAGGGGATCTTGTGTTTCGTGGCATAGTTTGGAGGAATCACAGACCTTAAAATTCACCAACAAAAAAGAGAATCTCGACTAACGCGACATAGAGGTATTTTCTGGTTTAATAATAGCCGCCTGAGTGAGTGTTGTGGGCGGGTTGGAATGTCCTACCGATTGATTCCTCCACACTGTACCCAGAAACAAATCACCCACCTTGGTGTAACTACTAGACGAGGGAAGTACAGTATTGGTGTTGGGAAATCTGAAGCAAACTGATTCCTCCAAACTATTCCAAGCAACAACAACAACAACAACAGGCCAACACTATTAATTTTGTTCATCTGCCTCTGTTGTTTTCTGACATACATATTGTACATACTTTGGAGGAATCAAGGCACTCCAATGTACCAAAAGTATACCATTAGATTCCCTTATTATGGGGTCTGTTTTGTGACACAGTTAGAATGAATCAGTAGTGCCCACCCCACCCCCAAAAAAAAAAAAAAAAAAAAATAATAATAATAATAATAATAATATAGACCACTTTTGTACACACACATATTCTGAATTTACTGTAGTCTCCAAAGTACTGACAACATCTTAACCCCTTTTATTAATAAGGGAATAATATACTTTTGGTACATTGGAATGCCTTGACTCCTCCAAAAAAAAAATGTATCAGAAAACAAGAGGACCAAATGAACAAAAATAATGGTGTCCTATTTTTAGCTTGGAATAGTTGTTGGAGGAATCAGTAACTCTAAATTTAACACCAACACTGTACTGCCCCATTAAGGAACCCTGTGTGTGATGTACGGCAGTCAGAAAATTGGAGGTTAGCGTGTCCTTCAAACATTGCCACGAAACACACACACACACCTAATATTGAAGGAGCTTGTTTGTTTCGTGGCATAGTCAGGAGGAATCAGAAGCCACCAACTCTCATACACGATCACAGGGTTCTTAATAATTCACAGGGATTTACAATTTACACTGAGAGAAGTGAATTACAATATAACTTACTCACGGGGGGGGTTGCCAATTTATGCTTAAAATTACATAAAAATATAATGGGTTAATTATTTTGTTAGTACTGTACAAGTCAAAAATAATACTTTCTCTGATAATCTAAGTGGTTAATGTTAGTTGCTAGTAAATTGATAATAATGTTAATAATAATGTTTACTTGAGTTATTCTTCTCATCTAAGGGGCTAAGGGTTGTGTTATCAAATGAGGAAATGGATATTATTATTATTATTATTATTATTATTATTATTATTATTATTATTATTATTAAACTTTTCCTTCGACGAAAAGGCTCTTCATCGCTCAATTCGTATTAGAAAATAATATAAACTGGGCGACAAAGATCCTTTTTCTCGAAGATCCTTTTCCTCGTTTAATAATACCACCCTAAGGGAAGTCTTTAATTAAGGGGGGGGAAAGTAAAACTAGTTGAGCGTGAGCCAGTAAGAGCCGTCCAGAGCAACAACCAAAGTCTATCTGTCTGTCTGTCTGTTTACTTTTGTTAGGCTCACGGCAAATGCCACAGAGTCATATCAGTGAACCTCTTCTTCGGGGAAAAGGAAGGCATTTCATCGCTAAATTCTCATTGTTAAATAATAATAATAGGAACTGAGCAATGAACAGATGAACTTTCCCTCAAAGAAGTAGTTTAATAATACCACTCACAGCATTGGTCATAGAAGCAGACAAATGATTGGCCAATGTTTGCTACCTGTGAACCAATCAGATGCAAGGTTATATACATCTCTATGACACTTGCTGTGGGCATTAAGGGGATAATAATATAGTTTTAGTACATTGGAGTGGTTTGTCAATTCCTCCAAAGTATGCCAGGAAACACAATGGGACCAGATTAACAAATATAATGTTGGCCTCTTGTTGTTGTTGTTGCCTGGAATAGTTTGGAGAAATCAGTTACTCCACATTTACCACCAATTCTATACTACTGACCCCTTCATTAACCATCAGCCACAAAAATAAACACAGACAATTATTAAAACTGTGACATTTTTTGTTGTATTTTTTTTAAAGCCAGGAGATCTCTGGTGTGTTTCTAGTTACCGCTACCCTCCACCAAAAAGAGTTAATAATAATAAAATACAGAGTTAACTTTGACTTTCAGCATCTATTTTTGGTTTATAATTAATGAGGTTCTTCAATAATTTTAACAGAACCACAACCCAGCTACTGTACTGAATGTTATCCTGGGATGGACCAATTTCATCTTTTTTTTTGTATATTTCTTTTTAGTTTAATTATCTTTTTTTCAACCCAGAACTTACTGACTGATTGCCACCAACCCTGGCCTGGGAGTTGTGTGAATTAGAGGGTGGAGGTCGGGCGGGGGGGTACTGTTGTTGTTGTTGATGTTGTTGTTGTTGTTGTTGATGTATTAGTCGTGGATGTCGCGATAGGGTATTTCGGAGGAGACCTGGAAGTCATCGAAGAAGTGGTGGAGGAAGTCGAAAGTTGGCCGATGGTCGGGGTCCTTGTCCCAGCAGTGTAGCATAGCCTTGTACAACTCGTCAGGACATCGGGCAGGTTTAGCCATCCTGTAGCCCGCCTGTACTCGCTCTATCACCTCGCGGTTGTTCATTCCTGTAAGGCCAAGGTAGCCGGCAATGCAAGCAAGCGCACATTTAGACATCTGCCGTTGTGGTTATTAATGAAGAATTTTATGTGTGTCTTTACCTAACAGTATATTGTACAAATAGATATTTTTGTGGCTCAGAGATTTTATAAGTGTCTACCTAACAGTATTTTGTATAAGTAATTAACTATGTGTGTGTGGGATTATATGTATTAATGATGCTCCATATTTAGAAATTTATATGACAAAAAAAATATGTATAGTAACTGTATGAGTATGTAGTGTGAATGTATATGTTGGTGTGCATATAAGTGTGTACATGATATTGAATGAACATATAAGTGTACATGTATTTATGTAAACTAATACTTGTGTGTGTGAGTACATGGATGTAATGTGTTGTGTTCCCTGGCAACTATATTTACCACTCAGTTTGTGTCATCTGAAAGCTTGTTGTCAAATCAGCAGAGGGAGAGAGAAAGAAGCAACAATGTAGCAAAAAGCAATTACCTAAAGTAGTATTCATTTATCTCTATTCTGAACAATATTATTTAAAAAACAAATTAGTTACCTAAGTCCTACCATTTTAACTTTAATCTGTATACAGTAATATTATTAAAAAAACTAAGCAATTACCTACAGTATTATTTTTTTATCTCTTTTGTACAATATTATCCAGGAACCAAATTAAGTAGGCTACTGTATACAAGTGAAATTATTATTAATAGTCAGCCATTCAAGTAACTATGGGACAAGGATATTGCATTATATTTTAATGTATTCTGGATATTAGTAAATAAGTTTCTCTATTCCTTGATTAATGTAAAATAATGAACTTATGCATAATATAAAATAAATAAAGTCCCATGAAGACTACAGTTACAAACAATACTATACAGTCAGTACATATAAATATAGTTAATAATTTACTACTGCTCTCATGTAGTAAACCGAGACACAATTCCTATTAAGGGACCTTGTGATGTAGTCAGAAAATTGGAGGTAAACGAGTCCTTCAAACACTGCCATGAAACACCACCTATATAAAAGAGAAGCTTGTTTCATGACATAGTCGGGAGGAATCAGAAGCCACCAAGTCTCATACACAATCACAAGGTCCTTAACAAGTTCAGCAGTGAATTGTGTAGTCCGACCAAAACCTTCTGGAATATTATATCACTCGCTGCTATGAATTAAAATAATTAACTGTTGCATTTCAAATTTTGTCACACTTGATTATTATGAACAAAATGAATTCCCGGAGCTTAGCAATAAAGGCAAAGATAATAGCAATGAAGCTGTTTGACATTTTTTTGGCTTTTGTTACGAAGCTGTTTTGACATTTTTTGGCTATTGTTATAAAGCTGTCTGCTGAGCTACGGTATCTTTTCCTGTGCTTGGGAAGAGATGTTTTTTTGTTGATCTTGTTGGGTTTGGTGGTTGGTCGGCAGGAGGTTGGTTGGCTGCGGCGGGTCGAATTATTAAACGAGGAAGTAGAGGCTCCTCGTAGTTTAATTCGTACTATTTGTTGTCATACCCGTTCTTCCTTCACTGATCATGTTTGTTTTGTTCTTTGTTTATTATTATTATTATTATTACTCTTCCATCACCGACCGTTTGTTTGTTTGTTTATTGTTATTACTCATCCATCAACGACCCTGTTGTTTGTTTTTTTCTTTGTTTATTATTATTATTATTATCATTACTCATCCATCAATGACCCTGTTGTTTGTTTTTTTCTTTGTTTATTGTTATTATTATTATCATTACTCTTCCATCACTGACCCTATTTATTTGTTTATCATTATTACTCTTCCATCACTGACCCTATTTATTTGTTTACCATTATTACTCTTCCATCACCGACCCTATTTATTTGTTTATCATTATTACTCTTCAACCACCGACCATTTGTTTGTTTACCATTATTACTCTTCCATCTCCGACCCTATTTATTTGTTTACCATTATTACTCTTCAATCACCGACCGTTTGTTTTATTCATCATTATTACTTTTCCATCACCGACCGTTTGTTTTATTCATCATTATTACTTTTCCATCACCGACCGTTTGTTTTATTCATCATCATTACTCTTCCATCACCGACCGTTTGTTTTATTTATCATCATTACTCTTCCACCACCTACCCTGTTTGTTTTTGTTTGTTTGTTTGTACACATACCTGGGTAAGGGTTGGCTCCGTATGTGACTACTTCCATGAGCAGTACACCGAAGGACCAAACGTCTGACTTGATGGTGAAGCGGTTGTACAGCATTGCCTCAGGTGCCGTCCACTTCACTGGGAATTTGTTGCCTAAAACACAACACAATATGTTACTTTATATTGGTTTGTTTACAGTGTTTGTTGTTATTATTATTATTACTGTATTATTATTATTATTAGTATTATTGTTACTGTTATCATTATCATTATTATTATTATTGTTATTATTATTATTGTTATTGTTATTATTATTATTATTATTATTATCGTTATTATTATTGTTATCATTATTATCATCATCATTATCATTATTATTATTATTATTATCATCATCAATATCATTATTATTATTATTATTATTATTACAGTATTATTATTATCATTAACCCAATATAACTGAAGGACTCACATGTGCTTGGGCAGTAATCCTCTCCTTCGACTATCCTTGCCAATCCAAAGTCGGCCACCTTACATTTGAGTGACTCCGCGACGAGGACGTTTCTGGCGGCCAAGTCTCGATGTAGCAACTGTTTACTCTCCAGGTATGCCATCCCTGCCGCAACCTGTATAGAAAACACATACACGTTATTGCCACCAGAGTTATTGTTATTGTGGTACTGAACGAAGAACACTGTAGTACCGAAGAACAAAGATCATGGTACTGAACGAAGAACACTGGTACTAAAAAACGAATATCATGGCACTGAACGAAGAACACTGTAGTACCGAAGAACGAAGATCATGGCACTGAACGAAGAACACTGTGGTACTGTACTGAAGAACGAATATCATGGTACTGAACGAAGAACACTGTGGTACTGAAGAACGAATATCATGGCACTGAACAACAAACACCATTTTAATATACACACATTATCACAAATGGTGTTACTGAAAAACTATTATCATGGTATTAAACACACACACACACACACACACACACACACACACACACACACACACAAACACACACACACACACACACACAAACATCAACAACAAGTGTTTTGGTCTTCTGGTTTTAAAATATTGACACACAAACACACACCAGCAACAGCATTTTTTTTGTCTTATGGTTTTATAATAATAATAATAATATATCATTTTTTTTTTAGCACCATGAATAACAAACAACACCAACACCACCATACATACATACATACATACAATATATATTTTGTTACCCACCTGAGTTGCAACATATATTAAATCATTGAGCTTCATAATTTGTTCCCCTTCATTTCTAAGGAGGTCTAGTAGTGCTCCGTTACACATGAATTCTGTCACGATCAGTATGGGTTCCTCTTTGGTACACACGGCAAACAGTACGAGGATGTTGCTGTGTCGTAGTGTCTTCATGATGCGCGCCTCCTCCAGGAATGCCGAGGGACTCATGGCGCCTTGCTTTAGGGTTTTAATCGCCACATCCGTCGAGTTGTTCCACTTGCCTGCCGCCACGGAAATGAATGGACGACGCGTTACTTTGTTTTCATGATTATTGCTATTATTATTATTATCATTATTATTATTATTATTATTATTATTATTATTATCAAAACCTTGCATCTCTGTACTGAAATTCAATGATTGTTTACAGATTCATATGTTATCATCATTATCATTATTATTATCATCACAACCTTGCATCTTTGTACTGAAAATTAATGATTGTTTACAGATTCATATGCAAGGAATTTAATTAATGGTTTTGACACTCACCAAACCACACTTCACCAAATGATCCTTGCCCCAACTTCTTCACCATGGTCAGACAGTTACGGTCAATCTCCCACTGGTCTTTGGTCTCACGTGACAGATCCCACTTTTGTGGTTGTGGTCGGCGGCAAGAGTACTGGAGTAAACACGCCAGACCATAGTTGTTCTCTGTATGTGGGGAAGGAGGGGAGGGGGGGGAGTGTTAGAGATGTTAAGGGGGTGCGGGAATAGGGGAACAGGCTTTGGGGGGGGGGGGGGATTTGGGGGGTGCGGGAATAGGGGGACAGGCTGGGGGGGGGGGATGTTGGGGGGTGCAGGAGTAGGGGGACAGGCTTGGGGGGGGGGGGGTTAGGGGGGTTCGGGAATAGGGGACAGGCTTTCTACCCCCCCCCAAGCCTTTCCCCTTATTCCCGCACACCCCAAACCCCCCCCCCAAGCCTGTCCCATACTCCCGCACTCCCTTAACTGTATTGCAATATATCTTTGGGTTTGTATGCAAGAATATCCATGTGTTCAGTGATGATGGTGTAGTGTGTCAGTACGATGACTTTATAGTGTGTGTTGTGTGTCTTTGGAGTCATCGTACCAGTATCACATCATTGTTTTAATAATATCACCCCAAAAACTGACTACTGCAGTGGGTTGTATGGGTTTATTTAGCCATGAGGAATGGGGCTTTCGGGGGGAAGTTTGACAGGAGAGATTATACTGTCATTATAATCCTCCATCCGTCCCTCTGCTGATACTGTTACTCACTTTTATAAGAGTCGACGAGATCATTGAGTGTTCTGAAGGCTTGTGAGGAAGTAATGTAGTAACAGCCGGCATCTGTCACTTTGATACGGTAATGCTTCACGTGTTCTCTCTTGAGTTGGTCCCAGTCCTATTACACATGACGAGAAATGTACATAAACAATGTATTGGAGTATGCTACATTATATCATATTACATTACAGTACCTTACATTACAAATAGTAAAAATCCACATACTGTATATGAAATCAAAAAGGTGTACAGTAGGCCCAAGATGATTAAATATATTCTTTTAACACAGGCTAAGTAAATGACTTATATATAGAGTATGCCACCACCACCACCACCAGTACCATCATTAAGGCGTCTGGACACATACCCTGATGCTGAGAGAGTATCCGTGACTGGTCTGTTCGGACATGCGTATAAGGAAGGTGCCGCGTTGGTTGCCTGGGGCCATCAGCAGCTTCTCGGCCTCTTTTCTTGAGATCTTGCCAAAATACCAGCTGTAATGGGAAAGGACGGATTAGTAGGAAACAAAGATTTAACAAGTTATATATAAGAAAAAAAAATAATAATAGAAATATGAAAAAAAAATTTATGCTTAAAATACTGGGAGTGATAATATGAGTTAGGAAATAATAATGAGTGACAGGAAGAGTATTATTGTATTGTTGTGACTTCTAACAATACACACATAGTCAGTCAGTATATCAACACACTCCAACACACACACATAGTCAGTCAGTATATCAACACACACACACACACACACACACAGTCAGTCAGTATATCAACACACTCCAACACACACACATAGTCAGTCAGTATATCAACACACTCCAACACACACACATAGTTAGTCAATATATCAACACACACATAGTCAGTCAGTATATCAACACATTCCAACACACACACAGTCAGTCAGTATATCAACACACTCCAACACACACATAGTCAGTCAGTATATCAACACACTCCAACACACACATAGTTAGTCAGTATATCAACACACTCTAACACACACACACATAGTTAGTCAGTATATCAACACACTCCAACACACACACATAGTCAGTCAGTATATCAACACACTCCAACACACACACACATAGTCGGTCAGTATATCAACACACTCCCAAACACACACACAGTCAGTCAGTATATCAACACACTCCAACACACACACACACATAGTCAGTCAGTATATCAACACACTCCAACACACACACACACATAGTCAGTATATCAACACACTCCAACACACACACATAGTCAGTCAGTTTATCAACACACTCCAACACACACACACACATAGTCAGTATATCAACACACTCCAACACACACACACACATAGTCAGTCAGTATATCAACACACTCCAACACACACACACACACATAGTCAGTATATCAACACACTCCAACACACACACACACATAGTCAGTCAGTATATCAACACACTCCAACACACACACACACATAGTCAGTATATCAACACACTCCAACACACACACACATAGTCAGTCAGTATATCAACACATTCCAACACACACACACATAGTCAGTATATCAACACATTCCAACACACACACATTGTCAGTCAGTATATCAACACACTCCAACACACACATAGTTAGTCAGTATATCAACACACTCCAACACACACATAGTTAGTCAGTATATCAACACACTCCAACACACACACACATAGTTAGTCAGTATATCAACACACTCCAACACACACATAGTTAGTCAGTATATCAACACACTCCAACACACACATAGTTAGTCAGTATATCAACACACTCCAACACACACACACAGTCAGTCAGTATATCAACACACTCCAACACACACATAGTTAGTCAGTATATCAACACACTCCAACACACACATAGTTAGTCAGTATATCAACACACTCCAACACACACATAGTCAGTCAGTATATCAACACACTCCAACACACACACAGTCAGTATATCAAACACACTCCAACACACACATAGTCAGTCAGTATATCAACACACTCCAACACACACACAGTCAGTATATCAACACACTCCAACACACACACACATAGTCAGTCAGTATATCAACACACTCCAACACACACACACATAGTCAGTCAGTATATCAACACACTCCAACACACACACACATAGTTAGTCAGTATATCAACACACTCCAACACACACACACATAGTCAGTCAGTATATCAACACACTCCAACACACACACACATAGTTAGTCAGTATATCAACACACTCCAACACACACACACAGTCAGTATATCAACACACTCCAACACACACACATAGTCAGTCAGTATATCAACACACTCCAACACACACACACATAGTCAGTCAGTATATCAACACACTCCAACACACACACACACACACACACACACACACACACACACACACACACACGCAGTCCGTCAACTCACTCTTGACACTCGAGGGATGACGCTGATGCCACATAGTTCTTGGGTATATAGCCCTCGACGCCGTTTGCCATGTGCCGCGCCAACCACCAGTCTGCATCACTGTGGGACATGACAAACTATTATAAGGGGAGATTCTTTTGTTGGTGAATCTTTGGAAGGTCTCTGATTCCTCCAAACTCAATCCAACCCAACCCAGTCCATCCCAACCCAACCTGTCATAACCAAACTCAATCCAACCCAACCCAATCCTTCCCAGTCCAAGCCAACCCAACCCAATCCATCCCAATCCCAGTCCAAGCCAACCCAACCTAACCTAACATAACATAACCAAACCTAAACCAATCCAACCCAACCTGTTCTAATCTAATCTAACCCAACTCAAGCCAACCCAACCTGTTCTAATCCAATCCAACCCCACCCCACTCAACCAATTCTAACCAAACCCAAACCAATCCAAGCCAACCCAACCTATTCTAATCTAATCCAACCCAACTCAAGCCAAGCCAACCCAACCTGTCCTAATCTAATCCAACCCAACCCCACTCAACCAATTCTAACCTAATCCAACCCAACGCAAGCCAACCCAACCTATTCTAACCTAACCAAACCCAACTCAATCCAAGCCAACCCAACCTGTCCTAATCTAATCCAACCCAAACCAAGCCAACCCAACCTGTCCTGATCTAATCCAACCCAACTCAAGCCAAGCCAACCCAACCTGTTCTAATCTAATTCAACCCATCTCAAGCCAACCCAACCTGTTCTAATCTAATCCAACCCAACTCAAGCCAACCCAACCTGTTCTAATCCAATCCAACCCAACCCCACCCAACCTATTCAAATCTAATCCAACCCAACTCAAGCCAACCCAACCTGTTCTAATCCAAACCAATCCAACCCCACTCAACCAATCCTAACCTAACCAAACCCAAACCAATCCAACCCCACCTGTTTTAATCTAATCCAACCCAACTCAAGCCAACCCAACCCAACCTGTTCTAACCTAACCAAGCCCAAACCAATCCAAGCCAACCCAACCTGTTCTAATCCAACCTAATCCAATCCAACCCCACCCCATCACACCTGTAGACCACTTACGCGTCATTGATGATTTCCATACGGTCTGACTTATTGAAGCTGAGTTCACCCGGACTGCGACCTTGGAAGGAATACATGGCCACCACGATCCGACCCCCACGGGAAGGTGTCGAAGGGGTGACTGGCTCTGTTGGGAAGGCCAGGGGTATTGTGAGTACTGGTGTGTGTGTAGATGTGTGTGTATAGAATGTTGTGTATGTGTGTGTTTACAATGTAGTGTGTGTATGTGTGTTTTTACAATGTAGTGTGTGTATGTGTGTTTTTACAATGTAGTGTGTGTATGTGTGTGTTTACAATGTTGTGTGTGTGTGTGTGTTTACAATGTTGTGTGTGTGTGTGTGTGTGTGTTTACAATGTAGTGTGTGTGTGTGTGTGTGTGTGTGTGTGTGTGTGTGTGTGTGTGTGTGTGTGTGTGTGTGTGTGTGTGTGTGTAGATGTGTGTGTATACAATGATGTGTATGTGTGTGTTTATTATGGTGTGTGTGTGTGTGTGTGTGTGTGTGTGTGTGTGTGTGTGTGTGTGTGTGTGTGTGTGTGTGTGTGTGTGTGTGTGTGTGTGTGTGTGTGTTTACAATGTAGTGTGTGTGTGTGTGTGTGTGTGTGTGTGTGTGTGTGTGTGTGTGTGTGTGTGTGTGTGTGTGTGTTTACAATGTTGTGTGTGTGTGTGTGTTTACAATGTTGTGTGTGTGTGTGTGTGTGTTATTTAGTACTGTTCCATATGGAGTGCTGTAATTACTGTACTATAAATATCAATAAACAGCAATAATTATATATATTACAGCAACTCCCGTGTACAGTTACCTCGTCACTGCATATTATTATTATTATTAAAACGTGCATTTTGTTACACACACACATTCACTTCATGCTCACAATAAAATACAATGGACTGTATGCAAGAACAGCGGTGGTGTTGACGATGGCGTGATACGATGGCCCTGTTGTTTGTATGTCTTCGGAGTCATCGTACCGGTACCACAGTATGAATGTTCTTGAATATGACCCAAGAAACCATCGCAAAGTGATTAATATTTCCATCTCTCATTCCATGTATAAATTGTGTGAATCAGGGTGTGTGAGGTTGTGTGAGTGAATTGAGGTGTGTGAGTGAATTGGGGTGCGTGAGGTTGTGAGAGTGAATCGGAGTGTGTGAGGTTGTGTGAATTAGGGTGTATGAGGCTGTGTGAGGCTGTGTGTGTGAATTAGGTTGTGTGAATTAGGGTGCGTGAGGTTGTGTGAATTAGGGTGAGTGAGGCTGTGTGTGTGAATTAGGGTGCGTGAGGCTGTGTGTGTGAATTAGGGTGCGTGAGGCTGTGTGTGTGTGAATTAGGGTGTGTGAGGCAGTGAGAGTGAATCGGGGTGGGTGAGGTTGTGTGTGTGAATCAGGGTGTGTGGGGTTGGTGGAGATACTGAGTGAAAGATTATTAGCACCAAACTTAATTCCCACAACATCCAAAAACATATAAAATTTCCAACAAGATCCAATGAGATAGACATAAAATTTTTGTTTTCATTTTTACTTTACTTTTTACTTGATATAAAAATTTTGTCTTATTTTCGATACTTAAAATTTTTGTTGTGTTAATGAGAGTTCAGCAAATAGTGATGCATCTTGTTGTTATTATTATACTTAATTAAGGGACCCTGTGAAGTAGTCAGAAAATTGGAGGTTAGCGAGTCCTTCAAATATTGCCACGAAACACACACACATATACTGATGAAGCGTGTTTCGTGGCATAGTCAGGAGGAATCAGAAGCCACCAAGTCTCATACACAATCACAGGGTCCTTAAGGTGGTATAAGTATAGTGTTGGTGGTGGTGGTGGTGGTGGTGGTGGTGGTGGTGGTGGTGGTGGTGGTGGTGGTAACTCTGGAGCAACTTCACGATTCCTCTAAACTACTCCAGGCAACAGGACACCATTACTTTTGTTCATCTAGTCCTGTTTCCTGGCATACTATGGAGGAATCAATTTGCTCCAATGTACCAATAGTGTATTATCATCCCAGTAAAGGCAAACAAATATATATTCCCTCACACACACACACACACACACACACAAAAACACACACACACACACACACACACACACACACACACACACACACACACACACACACACACACACACACACACACACACACACACACACACACACACATACACATACACATACACAACACAACACAACACAACACAACACAACACAACACAACACAACACAACACAAAACAACACACACACACACACACACACACACACACACACACACACACACACACCAAAATATATATTACAACAGTACTGTACAAAGGTTTACTGTAAATAACACACACACATATGAAACCAAATTTATGTGTCTAAAAGGGTATGATGTCAGAAAAAAAATTGGACACTACTGATTCCTCCAAACTGTACTGAGAAACAGATCACCTCACACCAATTGGGAGGAGGAATCAGAAGCCTCCATCCATAGTAAGGGGGTAATTCACTTTTGTTACATTGGAGTGCCTTGATTCCTCCAAAGTATGCCAGGAAACAGAACCAGAAAAACAAAAATAATGGTGGTGTTCTGTTGCTTGGAATAGTTTGGGGGATTCAGTTGTTCCAGATATACCAACACAAAATTTCCCCCTTAACCAAAATCTTAGCAGCCATTTAATTACAGCAACATGTAAACAAAGTCAATAATAATATAATAATAATTTTGCTACAAGTTAGGCAGGCAGGCAGGCAGGCACGAAGGCAAGCACATACATACATACATACATACATAGGCAGTTTGGTAAGCAACTTGAAGAGCAGGCTGTCACACACACACATACATACATATATACATACACAGGCAGATTGGTAAAGTAGTTAGAAAAGCAGAGCCAAACTTACAAACAACAAACCAACCTAAGCTGTCACACACATACATACATAGGCAGATTGGTAAGTAGTTAGAAAAGCAGAGCCAAACTTACAAACAACAAACCAACCTAAGATGTGAGAAGTGCCACCAAACCCAAGCCAAGTGTTGTCTGGTCTGGTGTCCCGGTATTCTTACCATCATGCACTACTGTACTAAAAATGTTAAACTCCAAAAATTCTGCAATAAATCTTATGTACCAATCCCTCGTGTGTGTTGTGTTGTGTGTTGTGTGTTGTGTGTTGTGTGTTGTGTGTTGTGTGTTGTGTGTTGTGTGTTGTGTTGTGTTGTGTTGTGTTGTGTGTCAGTAATGGTATGTGCATGTGTGTATACGAGTAAAGGTGTGCTGTGAATGTGTGTGTATGAGTAATGGTGTACTGTATGTGCATGTATATGAATAATGGAGTGCGTCCGTGTGTGTGTATGTGTGTGTGCCGCCCCTCCCCTCCCTCCCCCAAATATTATTCCCGAACCTCACCTGGAGTATTGGACCTCGGAGACCATCGTTGGGAACACCTGACTGTACAAACCAACACCACAACACCAAACAACACATACACAGAGAGAGAAAAAAAAAAGAGGGGAAAGAAAAATAATTAAAATATAAATAATAATAAAACAATGACAACACTTAGGGTCGATTCCACAGTGGTTGGTATTGGTTTGTTCACTTCCCAACCAACCAACCACACTTGTAAGGCTTTATTATTTTCCAAAAGCTGAGTACTGTATCCACATTCACAAAATCTATCAAAACAGTTAGATAATGATGATCACTGTATAGTTTACACACCAAATTCATTAAATAATTCACCCATAAGTCATTTACACGGCTAATATTCTTTCGTTTGCATGCTTACAAACCAATACCAATCACTGTGGAATCGACCCATAGTATGCAGTACAGTCTGAGGCAAAAGTCCTGTTTTGTCACCACACATCTACCAACTAATGATGAAAAGTATGGAAATATTTTACGCATAATTCAGTGTTGGTGAATGTGTGTACTGTATTGTATGATTATACTTTATGTTATCCTTCCCAGAGCACCGAGACAAGAGAACTTTTACCCCAGACTCTACATACAAATCAAGGAGGGGGGAGGGATGGGGGAGGCATGGGGGTGGGGTAGGGGAGGGGTAGGGGTAGGGATGGGGGAGGGATGGGGGAGGGATGGGGGAGGGATAGGGATGGGGAAGGGATAGGGGAGGGGTAGGATAGGGGTAGGGTAGGGGTAGGGTAGGGGTAGGGATGGGGATGGGGAAGGGATGGGGAAGGGATGGGGGAGGGATGGGGATGGGGAAGGGATGGGCGAGGGGGAAGGGATGGGCGAGGGGTAGGGGATGGGGTAGGGGATGGGGGAGGGGTAGGGGAAGGGATGGGGACTGCACAATGGGATGAACAGAATGTATACAGCAGACCCTGGATATACAATGAATAAATACTTGTATCCACCATCACTTCGTTCATTTTTTTACACTCATTGAAGACCAACCAATGTTTGTTTTCCCAGGCTTGTGTTATTCATTACCATACACACTAAATGATTTACTGAGCCTGTGTTAAAAAGATATATATTAATGATCAAATTTAATCACTGTATATTGAGTGCCTGCTGTACTTTTAAGAGGAAGTTGTGGGATATAATATATTCTTTAGATAATGTCATCTCACTTAATTATAATATTGACTACGAGAAACACAGAAAAGTTAAGGGGATAATAAACATTTGGTACATTGGAGTGCCTTAATTCCTCCAAAGTATGCCAGGAAACAACAGGACCAGATGAACAAAAATAATGGTGTTCTGTTGTTGCTTGGAATAGTTTGGAGGAATCAGTTGCTCCAGATTTACCAACACTGTACTTTCCCATTAAGGTGGAAGTACAGTGTTGGTAAATCTGGAGCAACCAATTCCTCCAAACTATTCCAAGCAACAACAACAGAACACCATTATTTTTGTTCATCTGGTCCTGTTGTTTCCTGGCATACTTTGGAGGAATCATGGCACTCCAATGTAACAAAAGTGAATTACCCCCTTAATCCCTTACCCAGTTAATCAAAGCTACCGACACCAATATATTTACAGTAATTAGTTATCATCATCATCATTATCATCATCATTATTACCCAACATTTGTTTTAGCTTACATAACATTATCAATTCTAAGGGATATGAATGTGGGCTTTCATTCAATAACATAAATAATATATATAAAACCAATACAATGAAAATCAAATATAAAAATGTTGTAAAATAGATAAAATACACATACAATACAATAGACCCTGGATATACAATGAATAAAATACTTTTATCCACCATTACTTCATTCATTTTACACTCATTGAAGACCACCAATGTTTGTTTTCCCAGGCTTGTGTTATTCATTACTATACACACTAACTAAGTCATTTACTGAGCCTGTGTTAAAAGGATATTATAATTATGTGATCAATATAATCATCTTATATCCAGGATCTACTACTACTGCACCAAAAAATAATAAATGACAAGGCTAGTAAGAGTTAGTTAAAATTTACTGTACATTCCAGAAAACAAATTCAATAACCAAACCCCATTTATGAAAAAAAAAAAAAAAAAAAAAAAAAAAAATACTGTTAAGAAAATTGAGATAAATATTAGACCTCTCTTTTGTAACACAGATGAAGCAAACATTAACACACGACTGTCTCACAACATAACACGGTACAGTACACCCATGGATCATATTCAAGAACATTAATGGGTGTTAGGGGGGGTGCGGGAATAGTGGCACAGGCTTGGGAGGGGTTTGGGGGGGTGCGGGAGTAGGGGATAGGCTTCGGGGTGGGTTGGGGGGGGTTGGGGGGTGCGGGAATAGTGGGACAGGCTTGGGGGGGGTTTGAGGGGTGCAGGAGTAGGGGGACAGGCTTGGGGGGGGGGTGCAGGAATAGGGGACAGGCTTGGGGGGGGTTTTGCGGGGTACGGGAGTAGGGGAACAGGCTTGGGGGGGTTTTGGGGGGTGCAGGAGTAGAGGAACAGGCTTCGGGGGGGGTTTTGGGGGGTGCAGGAGTAGGGGGACAGGCTTGGGGGGGGGGTTGTGGGGTGCAGGAGTAGGGGGACAGGCTTGGGGGGGGGTTAGGGGGGTGCAGTAATAGGGGACAGGCTTTCTACCCACCCTAAGCCTGTCCCCCTATTCCCGCACCCCCGAGGCCTGTTCCCTACTCCCCCCGCACCCCCTTAAACGACAGTGTGGTACCGGTACGATGACTCCATAGACAAACAAGAGTGTCATCGTATTAGTACCACACCATCGTCAATACTACAGATGTTCTTGAATACAGTCCTTCGTTCACATGCATCGGCTTCACTAAATTTATTAATACATGCTGAATAAATATTTACACCTCCCTCAGTATAATACAGGGAAGGTAATTTATCTCTTTATACACTACTAGTATTATTATTATACACTGAATATTTATCTGGTAATACTGAATCATGCTGCATATCAATAAAATACAGTAATGCCTGGTTTGTTTTGTACTGTTGTTGTTGTTGTTGTTGTTGTTGTTATGGGTGTGTATTGTACTGTTTGTTTGTACTGTAATGTGTGTACAGTAAACCTTCTTTGTACAGTTAAGCAAGTAGAAAGTGTAAGAAAAATCTGGCTGTATAATAATGACAACATCTTCACCACCACCACCACCACTCAAAGTTCAGCCAATCACGTTCCACCTTACATTGCCTCTGGGTTCCTAGCGATTCATTCATAAAGGTACAGCCACAATCAAATAACCACCGACACTTTCCTTCCATCGTGCAAATATATCGATATCATATCAAAATATAATCATACAACAACACATTACGTCAACTCAACCCCCTCAATTATTACTATGAGGTGCTGCAAAATCATACACATGTTGTTTTTTATTACTAAGATATTTACTACGATGGAAGGAAAGTGTTGGTGGATATTTGATTGTGGCTGTACAAGGGGTTACTACAAATAATTGACACATGTTACAATAGACAGCCAGATTTTTCCTGCACTTTCTACTTGGTCAACTATACATTACACACTCATACAACATAATCCCAGTGGTGGTGGATAATAATGAGGGTTTACCGTACACAGATTTATAGATAATGGTATAGTAAACAACAACAACAGTAGTACAAAATAACAACAACAACAACAGTACAAAACAAGGCCAGAAGAATATGCATGGTGTTGTAGATGGTGTGGTATCGATCCGACGGCTCTATTGTCTTTCTATGCAGTCATCATCGTACCAGTACAACACCATCGTATGCCCCACGAATGTTCTTGAATATGGCCCACTGTCCCCTCAACCAGACCAACAACAACAACAAACAATGAAGACAACAAGAGTGCTCACCCGACTCTTTGCGCATCCGTATGTGGCTGCCATGATGCTGTTGTACCCATCCATGAGCTGGTAGTCCTAGGGTGGAGGGACACACCAGGACACATCACCAGGACACATTACCAGGACACATCAGTAACACACGGTAGGATGCACCCAGATTTGCCAGGACATAGAGTATAGCAGGACACCCCCAGATCACATCAGTAGGACACGGTACGACACCCCAGGACACGTCAGCAGGACACGGTAGGACGCACCAAGATTTGCCAGGACACAGAGCATGGCAGGACACCCCAGGACAACCCAGAATATGCCCAGCAGGAAACACGGGCACACAAACACAGGAAAAAGAAAACGTTAGCCTGCGTATACATCCAAAATACACACACACTGAGTCTACCTCCATTCCCTGTTAAAAATCTGGAAGAAAAACATAATAATAATAATAAGTGACATTCATATACAAGAGAAAATCATAGACAATGCGGCCTGTTCCACGACGAAGCAAAATTATTATGATGATCAAAATAACATAAAAAACAAATAAATAAATAAATAAATACTGTAAATATATTCCTTTTAGTGATGGAGTGAAAAGTGGGTGTCGTACTATGAAGGGGTCCAGTGTGTTAATAAGCAATGTAAAAACAGCCATAAATTGACACACACACACACACACACACACACATAAAGCCTGCAACACAACTCAATTAACAATAACAGTGCTGGGTGGTGGTGGTGGTGGTGGTGATGGTGGTGGGTGTGTAGGAGGGGGTTAATTAAGGGACCCTGTGTGTGGTGTAGTCAGAAAAGTGGAGGTAAACGAGTCCTTCAAATATTGCCACGAAACACACACACACCTATTTTTTAAGGAAAAGGGGCTTGTTTGTTTCGTGGCATGATCAGGAGGACGCAACAGTAGCCTCCCGTTTTTTTTCATACACGATCACAGGGTCCTTAAAAGCTAAAGGAAATAATGCTAACAATAACTATAACACTATTATTATTGCTTTAGGGTTTCTCTATCTCTCTCTCTAATAGCAGCCAAGTTCCACAATGGTATGCCTACAACTAGAGACAACAATAATATAATAGGAATAAATTCACAGCAACTTCCAGTCAAATAATAGGAAAATTGTAATGATGTGGGATATTTTTTTTTTTTCTTTCGTTTTTGAGTGACGATGTGGGATTTTTTTTTTCTTTTCTTTCTTTCGTTTTTGAGTGATGATGTGGGAGTTTTGGTTTTTTTTTTTTTCTTTCTTTCTTTCGTTTTTGAGTGATGATGTGGGAGTTTAGGTTTTTTTTTCTTTCTTTCGTTTTTGAGTGATGATGTGTGATTTTTTTTTCTTTCTTTTTTGAGTGATGATGTGGGATTTTGTTTTCTTTCATTTTTGAGTGATGATGAGGGATTTTTTTTTCTTTCTTTCGTTTTTGAGTGATGATGTGGGATTGACGGATTTTATTGTATTTTTTTTACATTTATATTATTCAGCATTCATTTTTTTTTTTTGGGGGGGGGGAGATTTGAGACAGTACTGTACATGGAAGGAGTGGACAATGTTGTATGTATGTATGTATGTATGTATGTACAGTATGTATATATGTATGTATGTATGTACAGTATGTATATATGTATATACGTATGTATGTATGTATCCTTAGTGTAAAACCGAGTTCTTTGGGGGTAATCTATACATGGCCGTAATTAAACAAAGGTATGACAATATGGTGAGTGTGTGTGCGTGTGCGTGTGCGTGTGCGTGTGCGTGTGTGTATGTGTGCGTGTGTGTGTGTGTGTTTGTTTTATCTGCAGCAAGTTATTCCTTCCAACTATTCCAACCAATGTGGTCACCATTATTTTTGTTAACCTAGATCTGTTTCCTGGTGTACTTTGTGGGAATCAACACACTCCAGTGTAAGCACAGACGGGATTCAGACGGTCTTCCAACAAACTGCACTTTTTACATTTATTTTTTTATTTTTTACGGATGTAGGATATGTAGAGCCACAATCAAATATCCACCGACACTTTCCTCGCAACCTGTTTATATTTTCTCTAAATGTGCATCAATAGTATATGAAAGGGATACAATATATGGTACCATTACAGTGTACTCTACTGTACTGTACTGTACTTGTACTGTACTTGTACTCCCTTTCAACCTGCAGTAATATATATTCTGGGAAAAGCATTATTAGTTAATATAATCTATGAAAAATAAGTAAAGTCCTGGAAGTAATATACTAAATAAATAATAAAATGGAAGAGAGTAAAATGATAAAGTGTTACATAATGTTGTGTTGTCTACATGTAAACACTACCTGAAAATTCAACACATAAGAAAATATGTACTCTGGAAAAAATTAGAAACAATTTAAACATTATATTTATGTGAAGTGAAAAACATCATAACTTTGTACAAATGTACAATATCAAATTGTGCAAAACATTTCCTGTAGAAAAAAAATGCAAAAATTGCTTTTCAAAACTAACTAACTTGCTGTGACAAAAGTAACCAATTAATGGTATAGATGATGAAAATACTGTACCTGTAGTAGTAAACACAGGTAAGACTGGTAAGTGTTACAATTACTGTATGGTATTAGTGGAAATAATGCTTTATACAAAAATATATGATATTATACAGATTCATCCTTGCTTAAGCCATCATGAGGTGGGATAAACTTGTTGCATCTTTAAGTACAATAAACGTCTCAGTTTTACTTAATACGGAATTCCCGGCACAGTTCTTACACTACTATTTAAACATAACAATTCTGCTTCTGCAACACAAACACATACACGCAAGCAAGTTGTAATATTCACTCAAATGAGTTTCAAAAATGAATAGCACATAAATTCATTCATATACAGTACAGTACACACTAATGCAAACACAGTCAACCATTCCACATTCTCTATCATCAATTTGTACTCATTCCTTGTTCAAGTTTCAAATAACCTTACACAGCAATGAACCTACAGTATTTTCAAACTATTTTCCGTTCCACAATTATTTTAACAAGGTCAACAGTGCTTGGGCAGATGATTCAACAAAATACCCAGGATATACATTTTGGGTTAAAACTATAACATCTTGAAGTAAAGGCATTACTCTATGTACTTACAAGTGCATATACAGATACTTTTCACCACATTCAAACCATGAGTGTGTGTGTGTGTGTGTGTGTGTGTGTTTGTATGCATGTTTGTGTGTGTGTGTGCTTGTGTGCATATGTTTGTGCATGTGTGTGTGTTAAGCAGCCAACTGTACACTGTGTATACTGGAGTGAACAAACTACCAAAGAGAAATACTACTATAATATATAAGAGTGAGTGAGCACCTGCCTACAATACAATACCTACAACACTATACTATACTGTACAGTGAATGAACAGCTGCCTACCTACTGTACTGTACTACACTTTGTCAGCAGGAGTGAACAGCCGCCAGAGAAGGTAAAACTACCGTACCTACCATTGTATACAAGAATATCTTAGGTAGTGTTGACAATGGTGTGGTATCGTTACCATGACCCTGTAGTGTTTGTGTCTATCAAGTCATTGTATCGGTACCACGCCATCGTCAACACTATCAATGTTCTTGTATACAATGGTGTTGTACTGGTATGATGGTTCTGTAGTTTGTCGGGTGGAGTCATCGTACCAGTACTGTACCACATCATCATCATCATCATCATCAACAACAACACTATCAATGTTCTTGCATACGTCCCCTACTAGAGTGAGCGAGCATCTGTGTGGACCCACCTTGTCCTGAGTTTGATCTGATGACATCGACCCCATGCTGTTGGGAGTTATACGCGGCCCTGGATCTGGACGGGTCAGGGTAATAGCGGGGGTTGTTGCCTTGTGCACCGTGGGGGGGCGTCATGGAGCTCGTGCCATCCGGCTTACCTGCGAACACATCCAACAGCCCACGGATTACAACTCACAATCCCCCGCGGTTACCAGTCTCCGTCATCATTACTAGCAGCAGAAGATTCCCTCTGTACCATCACCAAACTAACGATGGTAACGCGTGTACTGTACACCTCTCGTCACAAAGCTGCATAGTTGGTTCATAGAAGCTCTTGATGTACAGTGTTAGAGCTTTCTGTTACAGCCACCCATAAAAGCACTGGATGGAAAGAAGCTCTCAATGTACTGCAGCTTCCTCCAGTCACGGCTGAATGCAATCAAATATCCTGGTGACATTGGAAGAACATGATGGTCTTGGTGTGAGCAACACTCCTTGTAAAGCCAGGTAGCAAAGGAGTCAGTTGTATATATTTCCAGGGGTCTATCTCTTACCCCTAATGCCTTGCCATCAAAGCAGCCTTCAGCACAGGTAGAGCCACACACACACACACACACACACACACACACACACACACACACACACACACACACACACACACACACACACACACATACATATATACACCACACTCACACTAGTAGTTTAATAATACAAAAAAAATGCCTCTGGATAACAACTTTGGGTGAATAACAATGCATCATTAAGTGCAAAATAAGTACTGTACTGTACTGTAAATAAATATTTACTGCAAACACTATTTGTGGAAGACTCTTAAATCTATGACATTTCACTTTGTTGTGATCAGCACAAACAAGAGTGATATTGTCAGTAGAAGTTCCCCTCCAAATGGTTCTTTCATATTTATTAATAATATTATCAGACCTTTATAAGTATTGTTCTCAGAGACAGTTAAACTTGTGTATGTATTGTAGCAGTTAGGGCTGTACTGTATATAAGAACATTGATAGTGTTTAATGATGGTGTAATATCAGTACCATGACTCCATAGATATACTATATAACCATTGTACCAGTACCATGTCATCATCAGCACTAAGGATATTCTTATATACAGCTCTTAATAACTTACCCACCTTTTTAAACCATACCAAAACCAACTGCATCAACACAGATATACACAGCTGTTTAAGTTTTCAGAGATCCATTCATCCATTCCTTCACTTATAAACCTTTCTACAAGCAAAGTACATAAGACTATATATAAATGCGACTGTTTGTATGTGTGACTCCAAACACAAGCCAGCGCGGCAATGGCTCTTCCCTGCTTCAAGCGAATAAATGGAACTAAATCAAGAAGCAGCTGTTTTCGTTTTCGCTTTTTCTTTTTTAAGCAAAGCACAATTTGAAACGATGGACTACCGGGTATCTGTGGTGCGATGCTAGAGGGTGCTGGGTACTCAGGAGGGGCCAGGTTCCTCGAATCAGGTTGTTCGTAGTTTGGGGGCATGTAGATGGCACCATTACCAATGTCAAGGGGTACCTGGACCTCTGCATTTTCTACTGGGTAAGATGGAGGACATGATGGAGTGATGGTGGTGATATGTAGTGAATATTATTTACATGATTGGTGTTATGCTCTGTTCTTTTCTCTGTCTGTGAGAGATGTAAATTGTTTCCAACTTTATATGCACACTCACATGCACATGCACACACACTCAGATACACAAACCACACACACACACACGCAGATACACAAACCACACACACACACACGCAGATACACAAACCACACACACACACACACACACACTTGCTTCTGTTTCATTCATCAATCAAGTCTAATTGATGATTTGTAAACACCTAAACATAAAGACAACCAGGGTAGCTACTTATTACTAAGACATGTAATAAAAAATAAATAAACATATGTTAATAAAATAAACTTCAGTACTGTATAATAGAGAGAGAGATTGTAGTAATTAAACTGTGACGGTTAATACTGTATTGAATTAGGTCGTTATAGTGAAGACTGAAATACGGTATGTGATATAAATAATACCTGTGTAAGTTTGTGTAAGGAGGAGTGTATGGATATGTTTGGGTGCGTGTGCGTGTGTCTGTGTCTGTGTCTGTGTCTGTGTCTGTGTCTGTGTGTGTGTGTGTGTGTGTGTGTGTGTGTCTGTGTGTGTGTCTGTGTCTGTGTGTGTGTGTGTGTGTGTGTGTGTCTGTGTGTGTGTGTGTGTGTGTGTGTGTGTGTGTGTGTGTGTGTGTGTGTGTGTGTGTGTGTGTGTGTGTGTCTGTGTGTGTGTGTGTGTGTGTGTGTTTTGATGTGTGTGAAAGATGTCAGTGAGTGTACAGTAGGCCCTTGATAATTATAAGATGATTAAATTGATCACATATATCCTTTTAACACAGGCTCAGTAAATGACTTAGTTAGTGTGTATGGTAATGAATAACACAAGCCTGGGAAAACAAACAAACATTGGTGGTCTTCAATGAGTGTAAAATGAATGAAGTAATGGTGGATACAAGTATTTATTCATTGTATATCCAGGGTCTACTGTATTGTACTGTAATCAGGAAAGTCAAAACCTTATTGGCTGCAACTTTACAACAACAATCCCTTGGTAATGAATGTAAAAATCACTTATGTCAAGCAATTATGATCAGGGGAGGGGGAGGGGGGGGGGCCCTTCACATTCATATTAACATTTAAAAATCAACTTGTGTATTTATAAATATTTAATGAATGAACACCATTACACCTCAATGTACAATGATAGTAATGTACAGTACTACTCAGTAATGATCAACAAATATTACTATACATGATATACAGTACACATGTTTGTAAAAGATGTCACTGTTTATTTATTCCGGTACACTATATAATATTATGTGATATTGTTAACATTATAGTACTGTTTTTTTTGAGGATTTCCAAAATTTATTATGAAACTACCATATTGCATTGTACAGTACAAAGCTATTCAGTTTTTATTTAAATTTGAAACTCAATATAAACTCATACACATACACACATGCCTAGATATGTAAGTGTAGGCTACATACATATACACACATCATGAAGTCTCACTCACAAGGTGTGTGTGAAACCAAGACTGTTGATACGAGGATTTTGGCACCAGACTGAGCTGACTCCTGGCACACTACTCTCTCACTTACTCATTCACTCACACACTCACTCATTCACTCACACACTCACACACACACACACACGCACACATACTTGCTCTCTCATTCACACACACACACACGTACACATACTCGCTTTCTCATTCACACACACACATGCTCACTCACTCACAGATGTGGTTGTGATTTTCTCCTCTAGATAATCAAGGTCAAGTTCAGTGGTTCTAAAGAATATGTAAGTTACATACAAGTTAGTTTTCAATATATATACAGTACAGGTACAGTCAGCGGCAAAAGTCCTGTCGCCACATCTGCTTCACCGAGGCTCGAGATGTTCATAGACTCAAGATTATTAAGTGTAGATAGTGTGCATATTTCTTGAGTCCATAAACCGTGTGTGTCTCGGTGAAGCAGGTGGGGTGACAGGAGTTCTGCCGCCAACTGTACAACAAGACATTACTGTACAGTATTGGTATCACTGCTGCCACACACAAAACACCTTGTATGTATGGTACTAGCTAGTATGTACAGTATGGTCTTTAGGTCTATGTTATTTTATGTACAGTATACTGTACACTAGCTTGGAGGAATTAGTTACCTCCAATTTTCTAACATCATTTAATCCCCTTTGTGAAAACAGAACAAAACACAATAATCGATTATGAGAATTTTTTTTTTAAGGGCAAATATACACGCACACACAAGCACACACACACACAAGCACACACACACACACACCCACAAAGGTACACATACGTCTTTTTTCTCCCGTACACATAGTAATAACTGAATATTGTAGTTATATTTCCTGAGACAGCATGAGAGGGACTAGGGAGGGGTAAGAAGGAAGGCTTTATATACAATACATTAGACCCTGGATATACAATGAATAAATACTTGTATCCACCATTTCTTCATTCATTTTACACTCACTGAAGATCACCAAATGTTTTCCCAGACTTGTGTTATTCATTACCATACAGACTAAGTGATTTACTAAGCCTGTATTAAAAGAATTATGATAAATTTACATCGAGGGTCTAGGCTACAGTAGAGTGCTTGTAATTCTACCCAACAGGTCTGGGTAGTAGGGGGTAGTAGTAGGGGGTAGTACAGTGTTGGTGGTAAATGTGGAGCAACTGATTCACACAAACTATTCCAACCAACAATAGGGGGTCATTATTTCTGTCAATGAGGTCCCGTTTTCTGGCATACTTTGGAGGAATCAAGGTGCTTTAATATACCATAAGTATACTATCCCCTTCAGCACAGGAGTTCTATAAATGTGTTTTTCTGTAACATATGGTAAACATCCATAAAGAGCAGATACAATGAAGGGGGAGTGGATATGGAGTCAGGCATTTGGGTAAACATTTTCAACCAAGGGGATATTAGCTTTATATACTGTATTTACCAACACAGATAGAGAAGTGCAACACACCAGCTGGGATGACTATGAGACATATACAGTTGACCCTGGATATACAATGAATAAATAATTGTATCCACCATTTCTTTATTCATTTTACACTCATTGAAGATCACAAAATGTTTTCCCAGGCTTGTGTTATTCATTACCATACACACTAAGTGATTTACTGAGCCTATGTTAAAAGGATATATGTGATCAATTTAATCATCTTATATTAAGGGCCTAATGTATATTGACACAAGCAGCATTCAGGGGACCTCTGGGTAGAACTAATACCACAACTGTCAATTTAGCGGGTTTTCTACAACTAAATGTGTGCGGGTCGTATTATTAAACTACTTCTTCGAGGGAAAGGATTTTTGTTGGTTAATTCGTATAATTTTCCAGTACGAATTGAAAGACGAAAAGTCTTTTTATCAAAGTACAGTAGTAGGTTTAATAATACGACGACCCTAAGTGAATGAGGTTTTTCTTCTCTAGGGGGGCATTAGAATTGACTGAAATGGTCGTGGACACACAAACTATTAATATATTTTAATCGCACAATCTCTCTGCCCTGAAAATTTTCTTTAACATCCGATCCATGAATGAATATTTTTGAGGGCATTGTGTATATATAAACCATCAGTTAACATTCTCCTTCCGTCCCTCCAGAAAACTCATCCACATTGAACATCTACACATTTGGCCATTGGGTAACATGTAGGAATAAGCATTGTGTTGATGATGGCATGGTAATGGTACAATGACTCCATAACCCCACACTACACAACAACAAATGTATCTATACCACACCATTGTCAACACTATGGATATTCCTGCATATGGCCCACAGACAAACAGATAAAGCTCTCTCTACATTACCACCAATGACTACAACAACAACAACAACAACAACAACAACTACAGCATGGGGAGGAGGGGAGGGAGAAGGGAAGTGATATATCTGTACTTTGGCTCAAAAGAAATAATATATGTATACACCTATGTACAGCACATTCGATAAGTACTGTACATATTGTATTTATTTTGTAACTGAAGGCAAATTAAGGGTGAAGTTGTGTATGTATAGTGTTGTTGATGGTGGTGGTAAATCTGGAGCAACTGATTCACCCAAACTTTTCATAAAGCAACAGACTGGCGTTATTTTTGTTCATCTGGTCCTGTTGTTTCCGGGCAAATTTTGGAGGAATCAAGGCCTTCCTCCAATGTACAGTCACAGCACATAGTCCTTGAATAGACATCCCCTTACACCCTGGTCAAGGACTATGTGCCAAGACTGTACCAAAAGTGTATTATTTTTTGTAAGGGGATATATTGTATACTTTTGGTACAATGGAGAACCTTGATTCATCCAAAAATATACCAGGAAACATGACAAGATTGATAAAAGTAATGGTGACCTGTTGTTGCTTGGAATATTTTTGGGGGGAATCAGTTTGCTCCAGATTTACCAACACTGTCCGACCCCCATAAGGTCCCTGTGTGTGATCATGTGTGAAACTTTGGAGGCTTCTGATTCCTCCTGATCATGCCACGAAACAAGCTCCTTCCATATAGGAGGTGTTTCGTGGTAATATTTGAAGGACTCATTTACCTCCAACTTTCTGACTACATCACACTTTTGAAAGATTGGAGTGCCTTGATTCCTCCAAAGTATGTCAGGAAACAGACCCACATGAAGAAAAATAATGGTATCCTGTTGTCTGGAATAATCTGGAGGAACCATTTGCTCCAGATTTACCATGAAGAAAAATAATGGTATCCTGTTGTCTGGAATAGTCTGGAGGAACCACTTGCTCCAGATTTACCACCCAAAACAAAGTGCTATATACCCCCTTAAGGAAGAGATAAATGTACGGTATAAAAAGACAGCAAAATATAAAATACACATTCCAGACTTTTTTAACATCAAATTTTAAGATAACTGTTTTGAAAATAATAATCCAACTACAGTAGACCCTGGATATACAATGAATAAATATTTGTATCCACTTCTTCATTCATTTTACACTCATTGAAGACCACCAATGTTTGTTTGTTTTCCCAGGCTTGTGTTATTCATTACCATACACACTAACTAAGTCATTTACTGAGGAGCCTGTGTTAAAAAGGATATAATCATGTAATCAATTTAATTATCTTATATTGATGGCCTAATGTATATAAAATTCATTAACTGAGCCTGTGTTAAAAGGATATAATTATGTGATCAAAATAATCATCTTATATCAAGGGTCTACTGTCTTCTTCCCAAAGCAAACACTGACTGCATCATGGAAAAAAATATATATGTGTCTCTCTTCAGTTGTAATTATGAAACCAACCCGATATAATATATACAAATCATGTGTGTGACTTGTTATTGAAGGCTATTGAAGGCTACTAATTCCTCCACACTGTGTCACAAAACATCATGGAGGAATCAACAGCCTCCAATCACCCGTAAGAACTCCATACGTATGTTTTAATTAATGATGCCAGATGATCAGAGTGATAATTAAGGACTCTGTGATTGTGTATGTAAACTGGAGGCTTCTGATTCCTCCTGACCAGTCCATGAAACAAGCTCCATCCATATAGGTGTGTGTGTGTGTGTGTGTGTGTGTTTCGTGGCAATATTTAAAGGACTCGTATAACAAGCTCCATCCATATAGGTGTGTGTGTGTGTGTGTGTGTGTGTTTCGTGGCAATATTTAAAGGACTCGTATAACAAGCTCCATCCATATAGGTGTGTGTGTGTGTGTGTGTGTGTGTTTCGTGGCAATATTTAAAGGACTCGTATAACAAGCTCCATCCATATAGGTGTGTGTGTGTGTGTGTGTGTGTGTTTCATGGCAATATTTAAAGGACTCGTTTAACTCCAATTTTCTGACTACATCACACACACACAGGGTCCTTAAGGGAATGATACAGTGTTGTTGGTGGTAAATTTGGAGTAACTGATTCCTCCAAACTATTCCAAGCAACAACAACACCAACAACAACAACAACAACAGGCTACCATTATTTTTGTTAATCAGGTCCTGTTTAATTCCTGGCAATACTGTACTGTACTTTAGAGGAGGAATCAATGTACTCAAAATGTACCATAAGTGTACTACTGAATCCCCTTAATAAATAAATAAATAAATATAAACAAACAAATATTATAAGTAAGTAAGTAAGTAATTCAAGGAAAAATTAACGAACACACACACACACACACACATTTACGTTGGTTTGGAAAAAGATATTAATAATTTTTTGATGACCACAAGACAAGGCAACTCAGTGTTAATTAAAGAATAGAAGCAAAGAACACAACCACAGGTATTATTAATGAGAGTCATATGTAAGAACATCCATGGTGTTGACGATGGTGTGGTACTGATACGATGTGTGTGTGTGTGTGTGCGCCTGTATGTGTGAGTGTGTGCCTGTGTGTGTGTGCCTGTGTGTGTGTGTGTGTGTGTGTGTGTGTGTGTGTGTGTGTGTGTGTGTGTGTGTGTGTGTGAGTGTGTGTGCCTGTATGTGTGTGTGTGTGTGTGTGTGTGTGTGTGTGTGTGTGTGTGTGTGTGTGTGTGTGTGTGTGTGTGTGTGTGTGTGTGTGTGTGTGTGTGTGTGTGTGTGTGTGTGTGTGTGTGTGTGTGTGTGTGTGTGTGTGTGTGTGTGTGTGTGTGTGTGTGTGTGTGTGTGTGTGTGTGTTCTTACCTATTTGTGACTTTACAGGATTGAGTGCAGCTCGTAATGTCCCGTATTTTAAACCCAATTTTCATATTTTTTTTTGTAAAGTTATGTATGTTTTTGACACACCACTTCTTCTGGTAATTTGTTCTATTTGTCTATTACTCTATTTGGAAAACTATATTTCTGTACATCTTTATCTGTGTCTGTGTGTGTGCGTGCCTGTGTGTGTGCCAGTGTGTGTGTGCCTGTATGTGAGAGTGTGTGTGTGTGTGTGTGTGCCTGTGTATGTGTGAGTGTATCTGCCTGTGTGTGTGTGTGTACCTGTGTGTGTGTGTGTGTGCCTGTGTGCCTGTGTGTGTGTGTGTATATGGAGTAATTTTAACAGTACCACACACACCACATATATTCTTACATACATATGGTTCTCATTACACATGGACTGACAACTCAATTTGCTACACTGTCTTTATAATCGTCCTGAAAGGCAACTGGAAAAATGTAGCGGAATTTTTTTTAACAATTAACTGATGCAACCTTAATAGAAATTTAACGTATGTACAAAATTAACCAGTGTAATCTTAAAATACTTATAATATTATGTAAAAATGTAACTTATGTAATCTTAGTACTGTAATATTCTTAACATATGTAAAAAAAATAACTTATGTAATCTAAAAAATACTTGTAACTAATGAATAAACTAACTTATTATTAACTAACTTTAAATGACTGTTAAAATGCATTAGATATTAGTAAAGTAAGTTAGATGGATAAGATTAGCCAAAATATATGAAATTAATAAATTTAAATGGTTTTAATAATAAATGCAAAACAAATTTAAACAAAGTGAATGTGATTGAAATAATGTGAATGTGAATGTAATAAAATGAGTGAGTGTGAGAATGAGTGAATGAGTGAGAGAGTATGAGTGAATGAGAGAGAGTATGAGTGAATGAGTGAGAGAGAGTATGAGTGAATGAGAGAGAGAGAGAGTATGAGTGAATGAGTGAGTGAGTGAGAGTATGAGTGAATGAGAGAGAGAGTATGAATGAATGAGAGAGAGAGAGTATGAGTGAATGAGAGAGAGAGTATGAGTGAATGAGTGTGAGTGAGTATGAGTGAATGAGAGAGAGAGAGAGATGAGTGAATGAGAGAGAGAGTATGAGTGAATGAGAGAGAGTATGAGTGAATGAGAGAGAGAGAGTATGAGTGAGTGAGTGAGAGAGAGTATGAGTGAATGAGAGAGAGAGAGTATGAGTGAATGAGTGAGAGAGTATGAGTGAATGAGAGAGAGAGAGTATGAGTGAATGAGAGAGAGAGTATGAGTGAATGAGAGAGAGTATGAGTGAATGAGAGAGAGAGAGAGTATGAGTGAATGAGAGAGAGGAGTATGAGTGAATGAGAGAGAGAGAGCATGAGAGAGAGTATGAGTGAATAAGAGAGAGTATGAGTGAAAGAGAGAGAGAGAGAGAGAGAGAGAGTATGAGTGAATGAGAGAGAGAGAGTGAGAGAGTATGAGTGAATGAGAGAGAGAGAGAGTATGAGTGAATGAGAGAGAGTATGAGTGAATATGAGAGAGATAGAGTATGAGTGAGAGAGAGAGAGAGTATGAGTGAATGAGAGAGAGAGAGAGAGAGTATGAGTGAATGAGAGAGAGAGAGTATGAGAGAGAGAGAGTATGAGAGAGAGAGAGAGTATGAGAGAGAGAGAGAGTATGAGAGAGAGAGAGAGTATGAGAGAGAGAGAGAGTATGAGAGAGAGAGAGAGTATGAGGAGAGAGAGAGTATGAGAGAGAGAGAGAGAGAGTATGAGTGAATGAGAGAGAGAGAGTATAAGAGAGAGAGTGTGAGTGAGTAATGATGAGTGAGAGTGTGTGTGAGTGTGAGTGAGTGAGAGTAGAGTAAAAATCAATCACCAAGGTTATCGAAGTGGTTTGAGTTGGGGCTCTAGCCTCCTTGGGGCAGCACAGGTTCTGACCCATCCTAACTATACTCAGGCACCTGTAAGATAATAACACCTGTCAATACCTGTCAACACCTGTCAATACCTGTCAATATATATACTTGATACCTGTCAATATCTGTCAATATATGTACTTAACACCTGTCAATATATGTACTTAACACCTGTCAATACCAACACACCTGTCATCAACACCTGTCAATATATGTACTTAACACCTGTCCATACCTGTACTTAATACCTGTCAATACCTGTCAATATATATACTTGATACCTGTAATGGGAACACCTGTCATCAACACCTGTCAATATATATACTTGATACCTGTCAATACCTGTCAATATATGTTTTAACACCTGTAATGATGATAACACCTGTCAATACCAACACCTGTCAATACCTGTCATCCTCACCTGTCAATCTATGTACTTAACACCTGTCAATTATTATGTACTTAACACCTGTAATGGGAACAACTGTCAACACCTGTCATCCTCACCTGTCAATACCTGTACTTAATACCTGTCAACACCTGTACATAACACCTGTCAATATATGTACACCTGTAATGGCAATACCTGTCAACATTGTTATTATCATATTATTATTGTTATTGTTATTATCTTATTATTGCTATTATTATTATTATTATACTATTATTGATATTATCATTATTATTATATTATTATTGATATTATTATTATATTATTATTGATATTATTATATTGTTATTGTTATTGCTATTATTATTATATTATTATTGTTATTATTATTATATTATTATATTATTATTATATTATTATTGCTATTATTATTATATTGTTATTGTTATTATTATTGTTATTATTATTATATTATTATTATTGCTATTATTATTATTGTTATTGTTATTATTATTGTTATTATTATATTATTATTGCAATTATTATTATATTGTTAATGTTGTTATTATTATTAATATTATTACTGTTTACAAGTGTACTGTACACATCTAACTGTAGTACACTTAACACAGTACAGTACATTTAACGGTGGTTGTGGTTGTACTCGTTACACTTCAACACACACACACACACACACACACTGACCCCA
>JAWQEG010006033.1:0-43924 GCA_033782935.1 Petrolisthes cinctipes
GTTCGGGACTGTACAGTTTTGCTAGAAGTGAAATGCCACGAGGTAAGGTGTAAGAGCTTTCTCCTGGGTGGGGCATGTATGTACGAGTATTAAGAAACAACGGTATGAGAAAGAGTATTATGATAAAAAATAAATAATAATAATACAGGTATTATGACTTTATAAACGAACCATTTATACTCTTTCACACCCACAGTGCCTCTTCTCTCTCTCTCTCTCTCTCTCTCTCTCTCTCTCTCTCTCTCTCTCTCTCTCTCCTCTCTCTCTCTCTCTCTCTCTCTCTCTCCTCTCCTCTCTCTCTCTCCTCTCCTCTCTCTCTCTCTCTCTCTCTCTCTCTCTCTCTCTCTCTCCCTCTCATCTCTCTCTCTCGTCCACCATGGACTCTATACCCCATGTACAGTTCCTTTGCTAACCAACTAACACACACCAACCAACCAACCAACCCATCACTTGCTTATCTTGTGACCCGGGAACCAGAGCCTATAGCAAGCCCCTCCTTGACACTACAGTGGGATCAAACACCCCTATAGCTCACGAACGGACGCCACAGAGGAGAGAGAGAGTGAGAGGAGAGAGGAGAGAGGAGAGAGAGAGAGAGAGAGAGGATCGACGAGGTAAATCAAGGGGTGAGTGTATTATATATATAGGCTCTACCTTGAAGTGGTTGGTGCTGCTGGGAACTCCGGTGGGCCAAAAGGGGATCACCTTCTGTCACCATCAATATTTAGCCCAGAAAACCCAGCCGGGAATAATGGATCAGAAATTCTATACGGCACGGACGAGTTTATTGATACGCGGTTGTTGTGTTTGCTTTGATGATTGATTGATTGATTTGTTTGTTTATTTGGTTGGTTGATTGATTGATTGATTGTTTGTTTGTTTGTGGTTGGTTGGTTGATTGATTGTGATTGATTGTTTGTTTGGTTGGTTGGTTAGTTGGTTGGTTGATTGATAAATAACACGTGTTGCGTTAAGTAAAATAAAAATCGTGTGAAATAAAAGGAACTGTATCAATAAACCACATAATCTAATCGACATGCATATAGAAATCATGTAGGGATAATTGTATAGTTGTGGTCATTAATTCCTAGATAGCCCTCAATATGAAACTGTAACAAACGAGAACATAACACAGGTGAACATGACGACTCAATGACGATCCATAAATTATTCCATGGGTTCTCTAAGGCCTACATGTACAGTCGCCGGCAACATACTCCTCTTGACTGACTTCCCCTTACACCCCTGGTCAAGGACTATGTGCCGACTGTATATAAGGATGGATGGGGCAGGAACTACTGATGGTGACTGTACAGCTGGAAGATGCATGTAGGGAACAGAGGGTGCATTACCTCCCCTAGTGTTAAAAATACCCCCTACCCTTTCAGATCTTATATACCCTCAGTGGGAAAGACAGGGAACCCAACACTGATTTATAGCAGAGTGTGGGTTGTTGGGTTGAGGTGCGGCTGGAGACTCGTGGTATATAGGAGGAGGGTGAGACAAACAGCTAGGCAAGAAGACAGACCAGATGTAGATGCAGGACGGGAGGGTGAGGGACGGAATAGAGGGACGGGAATTGTACAGGAGGTGGCAAGATCCATGGGAGGGTATACCGGTATATATTTTAAAGGATAGATAGAGAGAAAATGGAGAGAGAGAGAGAGTGAAGGGAAAGAAAGGAAGTGAAGGAGAGTTATAAGGAATGGAGAGGAAGAGAAGGAAAGTGGGGAAATAAGGAGGAAAGGAAGAAATGAAGGACACTAAGAAGAGAGAATGGAGTTAGGATGGAGAAGTCAGAGTGGTAAAAAGAGTAGGGATGGATGGAGATGGATGGGAACAGAAAGAAGTTGACAGGAGGTTGAGGGATAGAAGGAAGAACAGATGTAGTAAAAGAGTGAGGGACAGAAGGGTATAAGAGTACGAAGGAGACAGATAGAAGAGGGATAAAGGAGATGGATAGATAAAAAGGAAGAGGGAAGGAGACAGAGAGAAGTAAGGATTAAGGGAGATAAATAGATAAAAAGGAAGAGGGAATGAGACAGAGAGGAGGAATGGTAGAAGGATAATGGGGACGGATAAATAAATAGGAAGAGGGGATGGGACAGAGAGAAGTAAGGATAAAGGAGATGAATAGATAAACAGAGAGAGGAAAGGAGACAGAGAGAAGTAAGGTAAGTGGGATTAAGGAAACGGATAGATAAAAAAGAAAAGGGAGGAGACAGAGAGAAGGAAGGGTTGAAGGATAAAGGAGACGGATAGATAAAAAGGAAGAGGGATGGAGACAAATGGGGCTAAAGAAAGGACAGATAAAGAACGGTGAGGAAGGGAAGGGCAAGAGAATTATTATGACGGAGACACAGAGACAGATGAGAAGAGGGATAAGGGAGATGAAGATGGAGGAGAGAAGATGATAAAAGGAGGAAGAGAGAGATGAGGGGAGATGGTGAGAATATAGGAGAGAGACAGAAATGAAAACAGAGAAAGTGAGAGTAATGTGGGAAGGAGATGAGGATAAGAGAGAAAAAGAGATGAAGGTAGAAAGGAGAAGGTAAGATAAATGAGGGATAAAGAAGATGAGGCTAAGGAGGCAGAGGAAGAAAGTGGAAGTAACGAAGAAGAAGATGAGGATAGGAAGGGAAAAAGAGATGAAGGTAGAAGAAAAAGAAATGGTAAGATAAATAAGGGAAGAAAAAATAATAAGGATAAAGAGGGAGAAGGAGAGTAGGTGAGAGAAACGAAGGAAGGGAAAAAGAGATGAAGGTAGAAGAAAGAGAAATGGTAAGATAAATGAGGGAAGAGAAAAAAATAAGGATAATGAGGGAGAGGTGAGAGATATAATGAGGGGAATTGCTATGAGGGAATGGTGGCACTCTCTTCGTATACACGTGTGTCTATAGAGTGCCAGCCACGGGGCGCCACACCCTGCATGGCACCACCCGGCTACCTCTCTCTCTCTCCTCTCTCTCCGTCTCTCCTCTCTCGTCTCTCTCTCTCTCTCTCTCTCTCTCTCTCCTCTCTCTCTCTCCTCTCTCTCTCTCCTCTCTCTCTCTCCTCTCTCTCCTCTCTCTCTCCTCTCTCTCTTCTCTCTCTCTCTCTCTCTCTCTCAAGTTCTATATAAAACTCATAGATTTCCCTTTCTATTTTTTCCAATCCTCACTTCTACCTTTCTGTTTTTCCAATCCTCACTTCTCCCTTTCTGTTATTCCCATTCTCACTTCTCCCCTCTACATGACCTTACACCTCCTTCCTTCTTTCATCATCCCCTCCCCCTCCCCCCCCACGACTATACCCTAGCCTGTTAACACTATTTATTCTCAATCTCGTACTCCCCCACCCTTCCATCTACAACCCTTCCAACTTCAATCTCTTACATAAATGCTAACCTTACTTACTCCAGAGGGTCAGTGCAGGTCAGAAACGGCGTATAGCTTCATTAAGGGGATAAGTATACTTTTGATAGACTGGAACGCCTAAATTCTTCCAAAAGTATGCCAGGATAACAGACTCACATGAAAAAAAAAAAAAAAAAATAATAATGGTATCCTGTTGCCTGGAATAGTTTGGAAGAATCATTTGCTCCAGATTTACCACCCAAAACAATGTGGTATATACCCCCTTTAAACACTAATTATATCTTTATTGTTATGTGGGTGTTTACTTGCCATATGTGGACTTCACGGCACTATAGACCAAATATGGAGGAAGTTGGCAGAGGAGAAGAGATGTTCATACTGTGCCACGAACCAGCCAGCTTCTGTCTGTATCTCGGCTCAGGTGATCTGTTTTGGGGAATCTTTGGAGGAGTATGGGGAACGTGAAACTATGGCGGAAGGAAGGGAAACACAGATGTGATAGAGAAGGTGTGTTGGGAGAAAGGGGATTCAAGGGGAGATGAGAGGGGGAAATAGAGGAGGAGAGGCAGTATATGGTAGTAGGAATGGAAGGTAAGAGAAGAGAGTAAAAATGATGAGGTAGATTGAGAAAAATTAAATAATGATTTGAGGAAGAATTAAGAAAGAAAATAAGAATGATAGAGAAGATAGAGTGGGAAATAGAAAAGAGGATGACAGGGAGAGAAATGATGATGGGAAGGGGATTGAGTCGGAATGTAGGAATGAGCATTGGGAGGCAAAAGGTGTGCAGTACACCCGTGGAAGGGAGGCGACGGGAGGAGGGACCTGCAAGGGGAAGGAAGGTGTGCCAGGCAGGACTTCTTGTGCATTTCTCGCATGTGGGCTGCAGCACACTTGACTCCGTCCCGTCCTATACCTCCCCTTCCCACACACACACACACACACACAACACACACACACCTATACTGTACTTGGCTCCCTTCCTCTCTCTTCTCTACCTTCTTACGTACATGACTGACGATACGACTACATTTGTGTTACGTTTTGCCAGTAACTTCGATGTGTTTCTAAATCAGGTTATATATTTTTTCATTCCCAGTACCATAGGGGAATGTAACAGAGTGCCACCTGCTCCCTACACCATAGCAGTGTCCATCAACCACTGCCGCACATTATTTTCCCTCAATATATTCTCCGTGCATGACTCCCAATGTTCCCCAGTAGTAAGACACCTGCCAATCACTAACCCCCACACCAACTGCCCATCAGGTTATTACTCCGTGTGTGTAATGGTTGTACACGGGAGTAATGCGTGTTGTTGGCCAGGTGGAAGAGTGGTGGCAGCGTGGGAGGCAGTGCCCAACCCTTCCATTCATGAACTTGTGCCCACCGCTGTTGCCACGTTTCCACACCACCACACGGTAACTTCAGTGATATCTGGCCCACCATTCATTCATTTCGTTATCCTATATTTACTCTGGTGTAACCTGGCGATATGTCACCTTACCTAGACTTGAACTCTCATACACAACTTCCTAATATTTGGCTGAAAGAAATGATTTGACATATGTGGCTAAGAATAGAACCAAATTCAGGACTGCATATCAGACCATTCACAACATCAAGCAAGCAATTCTGAATGTTATACACGATACTAAACTGACTAACCTGCCACCTTGAAGACGTCGTCACTCTTTTTTCCTCAGGTGGAGTAAGGTAGTTGCTGATGCGACCTTTCACCATTCTCACGCCATAGGGGGTCGCTTGAAACCCACTCACAGGCCAATGTATTATTCCTTTTGAAGGTATGTTGCCTGCAGGAGTCTGTGAGGATATGTTTTGTATGTGACAGTAACAGAGAGACGAACACCCCAATAGGAGAGGCAAGAGCCCTCCTGAATTATCTAGTTACAATAAGGAATTAAGGCACCGCTTCCCGTACACACTACAGACACTCAAACACGTACACTACTCTACAAAATCCCGCCCGAAGCCAAACAGTTGATGGTTTTCTAGTCGCACTCGTCCTATCTAAGCCTTTTGCAGCCCTTCTACCAGAAAGTTATAGAGGCACAGAGGGCATGGCTGGCGTATGGGCCAAGAGGCGGCCTGAAGGTGTTTGGCACTGTTTACATGTCCCCGCCACGCCAGCCCAGAGCCACTATCACGTTTCCCTTGCTTTCGTCCCATTCCACAACACATCGCATTCCTCCCACTGCGTATCTTAGCGATGCATTTTAAACTATTATGGGACCCGTGTTTATATTACGTTGGCGTTCATTAATGGACCTCCTCTAGTAAAATAAATAAGCTAAGCATTTTGACATAGTAGTAAGTAATCATTGTTAGCTCCCTTCCGGAAAACGTGCATGTGCGTGACCCAGAGAGATGCTGCATGAGATGGGCTACATAACACCGAGGAGGAGGGAGAAAGAGAGAGAGGTAAGTATCCTTGCCTTGCAGTATATACGTGGAATTATTAACCTCGTTCATACTCGTAATGCCAGGCGTAAGAGGTGCTTATGAAAACTACATTAGTCTTCATCCAGCGGCACCAAACACCATTATAATATACACTGACTTATGTAAATCACGAGAAGTTTCACAAGTATGGCGATATGATTATTTTTTTCTTTTAGGATGGATTGTGGGGTATGTGAGTGATCTCAATGTTTACTCCATTAATTCAAAAGAATATATCCAAATATTCTCACTTCATTCATATTATGCTCTCCAAGATTAAGTGTATATGTTATGGAAGTAGGCCTACAGTATATTTGCATTATTTTATTGATAGCATGCATGCATGCAGACAGAGCTCGGACGCTCTAATCTAAATTGAAGTAATGAGAATTCCATAAAAAAAAGATTATTGAAATAAAATGTAACGAAAATGTAACGAAAATCGGTGAGTTAGGCCCATTTTCTACTGTTTTCTTCTTACTCCGCTCTCATTAGAGAAGACGAGCCCCAAATTGAGAGGGTAACTCCAATAGTGTGGGTGTATGGGCCGTATTCAAGAACATCCGTGGTGTATACGATGGTGTGGTACCCTGTACGACGGCTCTGTTGTTTGTCTATGGAGCCATCGTACCGGTACCACACCATCGTATGCACCAAAAATTCTTGAATATGGCCCTATGCACAACAGGTCCTCTTGGTTGTGATTGAATTAAGGGATAAATTTCACAACTCAATGACCACTGTGTTCTGACTGGCTTGGGATCTTGTTGCACAAGTGTCTACTCTGCTTAAAGAGAATACAGAAGTGCATAGATCCACTTCTTTAATTGCCATGATCGCTTTGAGCCAGTCCAACCTCACTCAGAGTTTTATAGGAGATCGAGTTAGAGGTGCGGTTTGAACCATTTCTTTACCAGGTCGAGCCCAAGCAACCTCTTTTCCAAGCCACCACCCCCTCAAAGGGGTTCTGAGTTTTCCTGGGAGCAAAGAATTAATTAGTAGCTATTGCCCCTTTACGATGGATAGACAAGCTCCCATTAAAACATTACCAAACGAGGTGGATTTGTTGCTATTCTGCATTGGTCCCCCCGTTGAAGTAGGCTATAGTTTCCTTAATTTATAGGGACCCAGTGTTGTGGTCAGAAAACTAGAGGTTAGTGAGTCCTTCAAATATTGCCATGAAACACCACCTGTATTGAAAGAGCTTGTTTCGTGGCATAGTCAGGAGGAATCAGCTAGAAACCACCAAATCCCACACACGATCACAAGGTCCTTAAGGGAGCAAGGCACCATAAGAATCATTGAATGAATACGTGCACTATAGTTGTAAACACAACAATTATTTGGCATATATTAACTATTTTTTCAGAACCACGGGTTTCATTATGTTATAGAATCTATATAGTTAGCCTACACCTCATAAATAGCTAGGCTACATTCATGGAGGTTATTTTCCTACTTCCTATGAACTTTCTGCCTACAGAACGACTGTAGGCTATAGAGAGCAATTAGTGATATATTATTATATACCAGTTGTGACCAAGATTGGAACCTGTGCACCCGGCCCTTGCCTATGACCCTGAATGACGATTTCCGTCAAGACGAACTATAGTGTGAACCAGGCATAAACAGGGCAACGGAAGTAGCAGGAAGGGGTTCACCGGATATGGAATGTTGTTCTCGTCTTCTCTGAACTTTTGACCGCCATTTACTTTACAGTATATCCCAAAATTTTTCTTGCAAGGTAAATCAGGGATCTTTTAATTAAAATAACCTTCACATCCAAGAAATATATCATCCTTATTAATAGTTTGCCCCGTCAAAATGTTCGGATATCAAACTGTTCGAATTAAAATAGCAATATTATATGCTCGTAGGACGATCAATATCCATTCGTGGGAGACTCATCATCTCCTCAATAGTAACTGGTGAGAGATTTGGGACCTGTTTCTTTTTGTGAACTTTTTTGGCTATAAAAACGTGTGAGTACTCTATTTGTATATGTATTTTTTTTAATAACCGCGATTGTTTCCGCGCCTCCGAACATCATCATCATTTTATTCCTGACGTCACACTCACTCGGGGTCTCTTCCTGGGGTATTGAATCTCCAACATAAATTAGAATCGAGTAGCGTGACGGAGACAAAACTCCTATATTTAAGGTATCAACTCTGACCATAATGGTATTGTATCCTCCACCCGCAGCACCGATCGTCTTATGTTATTGTGTAGTGTGAATGAGTCCTCAACAGTAATCCCACTCCTTGGAATTTTTCTCTAGATCTTTGAATTTTGGGTGTAACCTTGGGATATTGGGATTTTTACTTTAAGTTATGTTGATATCTTGGGATTTTCCTTATTGAAATATGTCTAAATGCAAGGCAAATCGTCTCCATTGACAAAAGAGTCCTAAGTCTAAAACAGTATCCTAGGTCTGGTCGAGTGTTCTGTGTTACTTACTTGACATGGTGGAGTTACTGGAACTACTTATAGTAGGAGGACCACAGTGTCGTGAGAAAATTGAGAAATCCTGTCCTCACTCAAGTGAGCTGCTATGCCTTTTAGCCTCTTTCCATCCTCCCATTTCACATCCCCGTGCTAACTTGTGTCAATTATTTTCCCCAACTCTCCCACAAGGACAGACCATATAAATATAATCTTTGCCATTAAGCCTCTTTCCCATCCATGCTTCTCAAATGCCCATGTTAACGCATGTTGACTACTTTCCCCTGCACCCCCTCCCATAAATATCTTCATATAAAATCACAGGCTCGTGTACTTCTCAGACATGCTGTATACAACTCTTCATATGTATATATATATATATATATATAAACCTTGGGATATTTAAGACTATCTTGGGATTTTTCGTGAGTGATCTTGGGATCTATGAAATTTTAGAGTGGGATGACTGCCTGGTGTTCAGTTTCCGCCGTCTATGATAGGCGAATGGAAGAGATTTTCTCCCAGTGCTGTCAGCGGAGATGGCAACTGAGCATCTTTTGGAGGAGAGTCTTGAATCACTTGAGGTAGGTAGAAGTGTGTGGTGAGGCTGAAGGAAATACTGGAGGTATTAACTAAGTGATGTGGGTGCCAGAAGTGCTCTAGGGGGGACATATTGTGAGCTGTAGGGGGGGAGGGGGCTGAGGTCATGGAGGCTCGAAGTTAGGATGGACATATATTGTGAGCTCTTAGGGGCTGGGGGCTGAAGGGATTTACTGGATGTATTAACTGAGTGATGTATGTGTCCTAAGTGCTCTAGGGGGGACATATTGTGACCTCTAGGAAGGGGGGGACTGAGGTCATGGAGGCTCTTCTTGGGCTTCCTTCCTGTACTCGCTCTCAACTACTGGAGGAAGGTCAATATTTTTACTTTCTTTTCCCCAACCTTCTTGTCCAGTTAACAAATACTTAATGCAAATGCTGTGGTGATTGAAATGCATTACTGTGCTGAGTTTAGGTGAAGAAAATAGTCTCTGGAACAACAAGGCAGAGGAATAACCAAAACAGGAAGAGATGATGTGAAACCAGAACTGTCAGATTTGTCCTATATCCAGCCTTCTTTGACACCTCGTGGTGGTAAAATAGGAACTGATAGCAAACTAAAGGTCTACATGGTATGCAAATGAAAAAGAAAATATAGATTTGTCCAAGAAAGATGTCACTAAGTTGAATTTTATCTTGGTTCAGCTGAAGGCAAGAATGGACCTTGGCAGAGTGGATCAAGGATAAAGCACTCAAGCTCTTCAAAACTGCTTTGTGCTTAGTCTATAATAATCTCAAGGGCAGTAGATCCTGGTATAGATTTGGAAAATTGGTGGATGGAATTACAATTCATCAGGAAATAGTTTGGGTATTTTTCTGTGTGTTCAGAATTGGGTAAGATGTTTAAGTTAGTGTTTTCAGCTGTTTTTTCTCTTGAAATTGAAAGTATTGATTATGTGCAACATTTCTGTAGCATAAAGGTGTAATTTCACAGAGTATTATAATGTTTTGGCCATATTGGGCCCTCTTGATATTTCAGTACTTGCTCTCAACTGAGGCAAGGTCAATATTTTTACTTTTTTTCCCCAGCGTGCTTGTCCAGTCTGTAAATACTGCAAGTACTGTAATCACTAGAATACATGCCAGGAGGAGGCCCAAGACGGGCTGAAATGTCGTACCATTTTGGAACATGAGTGGGTTTTTTATTACCAATATGCTTCATTCGCGGGAATGCGAAATTCAAGTAATTTCTATGGCATATTCCATTGCCTTCTTCCCATCTTGATAAAAATGTTTAAAAACAGATATACGGTACTGGTAGTTACTCGGCTAAATATAATTACTGGTACTTGGGCATTGTCTATTTTGTGTCATATGATAATGAAGAAAATGGTTTTTAACACAAGTTCTTTTACTTCACCCATTTCTAATTAGCACTTTGATAATAGTTAAGAAGAACCACAGAAAAGGATTTTACTTACCGGTACCAATTTCCTTCATATTTTGATTGGTGGTTTATGAATTGCCTTATGAATTCATTTCACAGTGAGCCAGTGCATTTTTACCATGTTTGATTTCCCCCCTATGTTTGCCCGGGTTAGGTCCCCCAGTCCAGATTAACTTAGGTCAGGTCAAGCCAGGCTAACCCTGGAACATATAGATATTAACCTTTTAATGCATTATTTACTTGATTAACCCCTAAATCCAGCCTCTTGCAGGGGGGGGGGGGAATAAAACATGGTCAAAATACACTGTCTCTAATATTTCAACATATAAAAAAAGGAAATGAAGGATTATCCACACAGAGTTGGGAAAAATTGTGTTTTCTGTTTCTGTGGCTTTTCTTATACCTTACCGTACCTGCACTTTCTGACACAATCACTTACTCTATCATGGGTAGCTGTGTCTTTTTGTTTTCTTATTTTAATTTGCTTTATTTTGTTTTACTTTGTTTTACTTTGTTTTTATGATATTACACAAACTTGTTACATTTTAGGCACCCATGACGGTGATCTACGAGAACAACACATCGCCCATGAGCGTGACGACGAGTGGGGGAGTACGCGGAGGGGACCGCAGCAGTGACAGTGAAGAACCTGAACCCATGACAACAATCCCCCTCACCCACTCTTCAGGGGGTGGGGTGGGTGGGGGTGGGGGTGGTCGTAGGAAGAAAGAATCAACGGCTCGATATAATAATGAGCGGGAAATGTGCCTTCAGTACTTTGAGACGTGGAGTGAACAGGATCAGTTGGAGTTCATGGAAAACCTGTTATCCCGCATGTGTCACTACCAGCATGGACACATTAATGCCTTCCTTAAGCCCATGCTGCAGAGGGACTTCATCACACTGCTGCCTAGTAAGTAAACTTATTTGGATTCTTGATATCAACATACTGTACCAGTCTGCAATCCTGATAAATTAAGTAGCTATAGTTTTTAAACTTTGCACTTAATTCTCACTTTGACAGGCAGTATGGTATAATATGGAACTGAGTTTGACTGTAACCAGTGAACCAGAAAGTTTTTCCATCAATAGAATTCACATGTCAAGATGTCTGACCATTTTTTATGTTGTACCTGATGTTTGAATGTTGAAAACAGAGTATATGAATTATATTCTCTAACTGTACGAATTTCAACTTAGCGAGGCTGCTCAACCACCTACACCTACCAATAGGGGTGCTAGATACCCTTTTCCATAACTATATAGGACCTATATGTTCAGAACAGTTACCTCCAAAGCAATTTACTACAACTTACTCTCCTTGAAACACAGTGTGTATGCAAATTGTACATAGTTGGGTATGATTTTGGACCTCTTGCTCTTTAATTAGGTGGGGGCACTGAGTGGCATTCTTGCCTTTAGTCCTCACTTTCCCCAATGTATACTTTGCACAGGTATTGACACCTGGATACTCATAATAATTTATCTGTTTTTCCTTTTTCTTGTGGAAAATGCTACAAAAGCAGCAGAAATAATGCTAAAGAGAGAAAGAGATTCTTAGAATTTCTACAAAGCTTTGCATTGGTGTTAATTTATAATATGTCTAATTTATACATTTTGTTTGTCTTTCAGAAAAAGGTCTAGATCATGTAGCAGAAAAGATATTAAGTTACCTAGATGCCAGGTCTTTAAGAGAAGCAGAATTAGTATGTAAAGAGTGGCATAGAGTAATTGCTGATGGGCTGTTGTGGAAGAAACTAATAGAGAGGAAAGTACGCACAGACCCACTGTGGAGAGGACTATCAGAAAGAAAAGGATGGTGAGTACTTTTTACTTGTTAGCAGATGAAAAACATAATAACTACCACAAAGTGTTTGTTCAAAAGTCCATGAAGTCATAGTTTGCAAAAAAAATACCCAAAAACAGAATCATGAAAAAGTATATTGAGGAAGCTTAACATTTCAGCTGTACTGTACTGTATCTTAAGAAAAAATGTGAAAAATATAAAGTTTTATAATTTGTTTTGAAAGATTTTGAGAGGCATATCCATCATCTCCATCTTTGTTTTATGTCCTTCCTTTCCCATTATATTAGGGTTGGTTCCAATGCTCTCAGTTCAGTGCCAAATCCTCACCTATACCCAACTTTTTCATGTCTTGCCTGAAATAATAGCATGGAAGTATATTGTGTGAGGAGAGCAAATGGCACAGGGCTAAAGATGGTGACATAAGTTACAAAGATGAGGGATCAAGAGTAACAAGGAGATGGTTGTTATAATGAAATTTATAGAAATTACCCAGATAGGCTAATCATCCTGTACCATGTAAATTATTATAAGCAAATTACCCTACCTGGGAATGAAACTTAGGTAAGATAAAAAATTTATGTATTATATTCCTCAGGGGCATGTATCTCTTCAAGCCGAGGCCGGGCGAGCAGCATCCAGTACACTCATACTATCGCAAACTATACCCCAAGATAATTCAGGTTAGTTTTGAAATTGTTTTGTTACTGTTTTCCAGATAAAAAATAAGAAAGCCCTTTATCGGTTTTAATGAAGATAGCTCAGCCTGAGGAGGCATTATCTCCATGGTAATGGAAAGTTTAATGAATTGCCTGTATTCAGTTTTGCCCACGACTATAGCTACTGGTTGCTTTTCCTCTTATTTCTTAATATGGGGTGTCAGACCAATCCTGCATGTTCAGGAACACATTTCAAATATAACTATGTAATTATCCTTCAAGGAAACTACCTATAAGGGCTGCAAAAGACTGAAGATTAGCATTTTATTTTCCTCATTGGAAAGATTTTACTGGAGGATCTTCCTTTCTGCCCCAAAGAGCCTGGAGAATCCCCAGTGGGGGTTTGTGTAGCATAGTGTTATGTGCTGTTTTGAGAAAATATTCCGAAGTACAGATATACGGTAGCTGATATCTCCATTAATGTGTGTTGCATAACTGTGGCTGGCCTGATAGCCCAGTTGTAGGAGCAAGAAGTAATGTAATTAGCAACCAAAGTCTTGAGAAATAAATAACCAGGCTATTCCATGAGTACCTTTATGTTATGTTTATGTTATGTTATGTATGTCAATATAGTTATGCAGTACTGTACAGTAAGCCCTCGCTAAGTCAGATACTTATAAGTTGGATATTGGATAACTCGGACGCTGTCAGTGTCTCGGACACTCTGCATAACTCGTATGTATATCCAACTTATGCGGAGATTTTCCAGGTGCATCGTCACAAAGGCCTAGAGCCTGAGAAGTGACGCGTGTTGATTTTGTACAAAACTCGAATTACCATCTCTCATACATTTATACCCTATGTCGGCTGACCATATACTGTATATAGTTCTGCTTTAACCATAATAGGTATATATGAGAAACTTAATGTTTTAAATTAGTTAACAGAGCCACATATGTATCGATCATGACAGTATCACCATGATGACTCCACGTAGTGGTCCATTATCCTTTAACATACTTGGTCTTTGCTCTGTTATCATAGTTGATTGCATAAGAGATGTATCTTTAATGTGAGTTAAGATTCCCTATGCGCTCTTTGTCTATAACTGGTGACTATAGTTGTTTGGATCAACCCTAAAGCATGGCTACTGGTAATTGTTGTTGTTGTTGTTGTTGTTGAAGTTCCTCAAGCTGTCTGGCCGAGCAGCCCCGAGCTCCTGAGGAAGGTCATGGCCTGAACCGGGCTTTCCCACAGTGCCCTCAGAGAGTGTATGTTGTGTTGTTGGCGAGTGTGGTTGTGTGCGTTGCAGTCTTCAATAATGTGTTTAATAGAATGGGGTGCTGTGTTGCATCCTGGACAGGCATCCGCAATGGCTCCATCCAGCCTCTTCTGATATGTCAGAAGGGCCGGGTGATGGCCACACCGCAGCCTGGCCAGGTGGACTCTGTCCTCACGGGGAAGGGAGGATTCGGATGGGTGAATGTCAGGAGGTCGTGCATGCAGCTGAGTGTTGTTGGTTTCATAGTGTAGGTGGTCTGTGGGTGTGGTAGCTGTGCAGCCTGTGATTGTCTTTAGTGCTCTGTTCTGTATGGTTTGAAGGGTGTTGTGATGAGTCTCAGTGAGGTTTGAAGCCCAGGCAGGGCTTGCATAATCCATCACTGATCGAATATATTGTTTGTATACTGTGGTTGTGGTTTCCTTGTTGTGTCCGAATATTGTGCTGGCAAGTGATCTGAGGGCTTTAAGTCTTTGCATGCATTTGTTTTTGATGGTCGTAATATATTGTTTGAATGTCATGGATGTATTGTATGTTATGCCAAGTATTTTGGGTGTGACCGGTAATTGTTGTTGTATGCAGTCAGTCGTACGCATCAAATTTATGCCCTTGGATATTTCGGATCTTCAGATAACTCGACAAGGGTTTCCCCCAATTGATCTGAGTTAGCGAGGGTTAACTGTACTGTACTGTATTTTTGCAAGGCATCAGGTATATATTGTTAAATAGGAGATATTTTGTAGCAAGAATAATAATGAAATGCCTTTAAAGACATTAAGTGCAGCATATAGAAATAATTCTTCATCTTGTGTTTATTGTTTTAATGTAATTGTTTTTTGTTAATTAATGCTTAATTTTTTTCTGCAGGATATACAAACCATAGAAGCAAATTGGAGAATGGGTAGACATAATTTACAGAGGATAAACTGTAGATCAGAAAACTCTAAAGGCGTTTACTGCTTACAGTATGATGACCAGGTAAGTTTTCCAATTATAGGAACTATTATATTTTAATGATATTAACATATTCAGATATAATTATCACTAAGATTTGAGTTCAATGGACATAATTCTCCAAGAATGGTAAATACTATACAATTGTTATACATTCTCAACATTTTATTAGTTGTGCCATATTGTTAAGGTTTTCCAGATGTATTTACATTATCAATACAATAATTACTATATATGGCCCAGAGATTTTCCAAGAGCCCTCCACAGATTTTAGGGAGTTGCTTATTGTTGTTTTTACAGTATAAACATAGCTTGAACTAAATACTCTTTCTAAACACCGACATTGTTTGAAGATCACTTTCTGGGGTCGTCCAAGTGCCATGACTTTCAGGTCTTTTGTATGGTGCAAATGATTTTTTGTGGCTAGATCATACTGTTATTGTCTACCGAATTTAATTCATTTAAAGCTGTCATTAAGCATAAGTTCCATGATGAGTGTATTATATTCTTGTTATTTATTTTTTAAGTAGTTTTTAAGTACTTTTAGTCTCAAAGTTGAATTACTGTAGTGAGAAAGGTAGGAATAATAATAAGTGCGAAACTTCATTGTACTTGTGCAAGATTTTAATATAACAACTGTTAGTTTAGATAAATGGTGCTTGACAAAGCAGTTAGTATTGTACAGGTGAATCCAGTTTGTTTTATGAAGGATACTTATCCTAGTCTAGTTAGTCATGCTTCTAAGATAATACTGAAAGTACTTACTAGAAGGGTTACGAATAAAGCTGAACAGTTCATAGGAAAGGATCAATTTGGTTTTAGAGCTGGGTGTGGAACGAGAGAAGCAATTGGTATCATGAGGATAATGAGTGAAAAGATGATAGAGAATGATCAGGAAATTTTTGTGTGCTTTGTTGATTTCGAAAAAGCTTTCGACAGAGTACAGTGGAGAAAACTGTTTGAGATACTGAAAGAAATTGGTGTGGACTGGAGAGATCGTAGGTTGATAAGAAATTTGTACTTGAATCAAACGGTAAGGGTAAGAGTTGCTGAGGGTGAATCAGAACCTGGAGAGGTTGGAAGAGGTGTGAGACAGGGATGTTCTCTATCTCCAGTATTATTTAACATCTATGAAGAGGCAATGATGAATGAAGCATTGTTGGAACTGGAGGAGGGAGTGAGAGTGGGTGGCAGGATGGTTAAGTCAATTAGATTTGCAGATGACAAGGCAATTGTATGTAACAGTGAGACGGGATTGCAGGAAATGGTTAATAGTTTGAATAGAACAGCTGAAGAATATGGAATGAAAATTAATGAATCAAAGACCAAAGTAATGAGAATTGCCAAAAGACAGGGAGCCCCTATTAAAATAATGATAGACAATAAAAATTTAAAGGAGGTTAACAGTTTCCAATATCTTGGCAGTATACTAACAAATGATGGAAGGTGCAGTAAGGAAATAAGAACTAGAATTGCAATGGGTAAAGCTGCATTTGAAAAAGAGAGATGCCTTTTGACAGGAAATTTGAACCTTAAACTTAAGAAGAGATTGTTGAAGAGCTTGATATGGAGTGTGGCACTTTATGGTGCAGAAACATGGACAATAAATGCAGCAGATAAAAGAAAATTAGAAAGCTTTGAAATGTGGATATGGCGAAGAATGTTGAAAATAAGTTGGAGAGAACATAGGAGAAATGACGATGTGCTGCGAGAGGTGGAAGAGGAAAGGAACCTCATTAATGTGATAAAGGGAAGACAAAAGAACTGGATTGGTCATGTGTTGAGGGGAAAAGGTTTACGGAGAGAGGTGATAGAAGGCAGATAGATACCAAGGGAAAAGAGCTAGAGGAAGGAGGAGGAAAGCAATGCTGGATGATCTTAGAGGGATCAAAAGTTATATGGAGCTAAAAAGGTTAGCTCAAGATTGAGGGAGATGGAGAAGGTATGATCCATGAAAGGACCTGCCCATGGGCAGAACACTTGATGATGATGACTTATTCTATGATAAATTCCATTCCTTTTTCTTATGATCTCCAGAATAAAATAATGAGAGGGAAATATACCTGTGCTGCAATACGAAGTTTATGATGAAACAGAACGACAGGGATAGGTAGGGGCATGAAGTGTTGGGGAAGAGAAGTGAGGGAGTGGGAGAAATGTGGTGGTGGTGAGGGAAAAGGAAGAGATAGAAAAAGGAATGTGGAGTAGAAAATTATTGTGAAAGAAAAAAATGTTGGTCCCTTTTTTTACTTAAAAGATCATGCGGCTTCTAATGTGAATATGATACAGCTAGTACTTCGATATTGATGAATGATGAATCTTTAGTTTTTCTTTGCTGTTTTTGCTCGTTTCATGCTATGAACTTTGCTGATAGCCTAATTAATTCTTTTCCACTTAAGACAACTGTATGAGGCTTTTCACTTAACATGTGCTCTTCTTACTTTATACTGGAATGAGATGATAAACATGTCCAGAACCTCAGTGATTATTATCCATTTTCTTTCAGAAAATTGTATCAGGCCTTCGAGACAATACAATCAAAATATGGGACCGTACCTCTCTGCAGTGTTACAAGGTACGAGGGGTACGTCCAACTATCTTTGAGTCACGTATTGTAGTATTTAATGGTGGTACTATTAAAACAAAGGAAGATATGCACTTTTTTCCATCAATATGCCTTTGATAATGTAGGAGCTAAAGATAAGTGCATTATTATAATTTTTTTTTAATAGTATCACCTATAAAACATTATCAATAGGGAGGAAGCTTCACTTTCTCTTGGCATTGATAATGTGCACCAGTGTCATACAGTGGCCTCACATTCTAGTTTTTTTTGTAATGATCATTTGTTTGTATATTTGATTTCAAACATAATAAGGCCTTGTATGAGATTGGTACCACAAGTAGCATGACCTCCATAATCCATGTCAGTAATTTACTGTAATCCAGATAAAAGACACTGGAAATATTTTAAAATGTAAAAGGAAAATATTGGCCACACTTAAAAATTTCCTTGTTTTTCTTTATACTTGAAAGAAATTGTTTTTAAGCAATGATAATAATTTAATGAGGCAAACTAGATGATTCTGGTATGGATTATTTAGGTCATCCTATATATCTTGAATATAATTGTAATGATATAAACTGTTAATACTGTAATTTGTAGATGATTATGTTCTAAAATGCTGCTGGCGATAAGGCAGATTATTTGAATTGTGAAAATAATCATTTTTTGCAGGTGCTGACTGGACACACAGGATCAGTGTTGTGCCTGCAGTATGATGAACGGGTCATTATCAGTGGCTCTTCTGACTCGACAGTTAGGGTATGGGATGTCAACACTGGAGACATGGCCAATACTCTCATACATCATTGTGAGGCTGTACTACATCTCCGTTTCAACAATGGAATGATGGTCACATGTTCTAAGGTAGAGTGATCTTGTTTAGGTCTGAATTGTTAATGAAAATATACAGCTATGACTATCCTCGGTTGAAACCAGATCATAGGTACAGTCGGCAAAAAAAGTTTCGTTTCCACCCCTACGTTAATTTTAACATGGATAAGCGCGGCAGGGTTGGTACTCCGCCGTCTGAGCAGCTGTGCCTCGCGGGCCGCGGCAATGACAACTTAGCACAAGGCATTCCCTTTCTTTTTTATCAAAAGTTTAACTGATTTTAAATTAAATTTTGAGTGTTCAAGAACTATTACTATTTAACTATTCATCATAAAGAAATACGTTTGAGTATTTTAGAACAAGAATAACCTTGAAATACCCAGAAAAAGTAGCACTGGGTAAAAGTACGTCATTCCTACTTGCCTGTCCATTAGACACTGAGGGGTCCGGGAGGGTGACGGAGGTATATAGGACACTCGCGCCACACCTGACTCACCAGTCAGGCCTACCAACATTACATCACACTGTTAAAAGGATGGTAACGAAACTTTTTTTGCCGACTGTACCATTTAGTCACCAGTAGAGGGTATTGATGCAGTCCCAAAAGTCACATACGGTAACCCCTTGAGTCTGAGTCGCCCCACTATGTCCGGTTGGTTTCCCAAAAATTGCTTATTTTCACTTTATCCCTACTCCTAAACTACAATGCCTAGAAAGTTAAATTTGCATCTGTACTTAGAATTGTGAACTGTATACAGTGATTAGTAACTCATTCCAATATTGTTGATTTTTTTTATTTTTTCCACAGATTAGCATCTTTAATGTTTGATAATTGTATTGAACGTCAAGTATTGATAGTAATGAGAACTCTTCATTACAGGATCGATCTATTGCTGTGTGGGACATGGTGTCTCCAACAGAAATTAATCTGAGACGTGTATTGGTGGGACACCGAGCAGCTGTGAATGTTGTGGACTTTGATGAGAAGTACATCGTGAGTGCATCGGGTGACAGAACAATAAAGGTAATGAGCTAGTCTTAGAAGTATATATATATAGGTAGAGGCATGAGTCATGATTCTGCCCAGTCATTACAGATGAGTGGAGTTTCAACTTGACCAATTGTGAGTCTGATGACTTAATATATATTTTACACAGGTTCTAATGACCCTCACTACAACCCCCCCTGTATAGTAGGGAATACGAGGCTGACTGCACCATTACAAGAATGGTGGGCGATGGTGACGCTACTTCCCTACGCGAAATGTGTGGTGTGAGCAAATCACTGAATCATTGATAGGAAGAAAGTATTATGAGGTGATAAGGGCATGTGGAAAGAATGGATGATACAAGAGTGGTGAAAAAGGTGTATGAGAGTAATTTTGAATGGAGATGAAGATGGGGAAGGCAAAGGAGAAGATGGCATGATGTGTTGAGTGATTGTGTAAGAAAACATGAAATAAATATGAATGAAGCAAAAGTACTGGTACATGATAGACAAGAGTGGAATAGTTTCACAAGGGAGTGTGGATGTTAGGGCTGGCAACCCAGTTCTAACTTGAAAATCAGTGGAATGGCTCCTTTCACCAAGGCTAAGTGAATACAGATACAACTGTATTTGTATAAGGAATTCTTATACAGGCTATATGGAAAGAGAGGTCATTATTCTGGAAGTACTGCAATAAATGGTCTACCAAATGACTCGGTAACTGCATAACACCAAACCTAATTATAATGTTGTACTGAAGTTACGTAGTCTTTCATTTTCTATATGTTGTAAGCCCTCGAAAATAAGAGCGTGTGCAAGAATTCTTGTAGCCAATAGTACCTTGTGGGGGGGGAGTTGAAAATTTTTGAAGCTTGAAAGGGTGTGTGATTTGTGTGTGTGACCCATTTGACTGTCCTTACTTCCTGTATTTCTGCTTCCATTTTCTACCCTGGCTAGCACAGTGGTAGAGTGCGCAGCTGCAGTTTCTGTGCTCCAGCATTCAAGACCTGCTCTGGACACTGTTAAACTCTCTCATTGTTGCCAAAGGTTACCACCCCTGTGAGTAGGGGGTGGGGGGTTTGAATCGGCTGTCTGAGGCCTTCCTGCCTAGGCAGTCATAGCCAAAGCTGACTCTGGTCCTGTTTCGGTGCAATAGCCGTGGAGTGAGGGGCACGGGGAACCCCTCCTCTGTAAGATTTCCCTGGCACCCTGCACTAGAGCCTCCCCACCCCATGAAGAATGGGAAATAGGGTATTGATGATGATGATGACTAATGAACTCTGATATTCATATTACGTTTATTTCAGGTTTGGAGTACGGGAACATGTGAATTTGTGCGCACACTGAATGGACATAAACGTGGGATTGCATGTCTGCAGTACAGAGATAGATTAGTGGTCAGTGGTTCATCAGACAATACCATCAGGTTAGTTAAAGATGAATAATTTATACAGTTAATAAGAGACAATTTCTCTTGAAATAATCTCAGAATGAATTAACACCAACTTGTTTTCAATTGTTTCAACAAACTTATTCAAATGTTTACAATATAACTAATTGATACCGTATTCTCTTTTAAGTTGTAATAATAGGGGCTTCAGCCCTTATGAATGAAATAAAATTATGACTTCCTTAAATCTTCCCTTGTATCTTATACTTGTCAAGCATCACCATGTACTGATATACTAACATATAAGACTGAAGATTTAAGATAGGGTTATGCCTGAAGATATTTGAATACTTATGCACATCCATGTGACAAACCTTACTGGGTAGCAGTATAACAGAAATGGACTGGTTTATTTATCCTGTGAAAATATAATGCTGAGAAATATATTATAATTAAAGTTTTCAGCTAATTGCAAACATCAGCATGTGAATTTGATAATCTTGAAATACAACAACTACAAAGTACTTTATTACATATGAGAACATATTTTGCAGATTATGGGACATAGAGTGTGGTGCATGTCTGAGAATACTTGAGGGTCATGAGGAACTGGTCCGTTGCATCAGATTCGACAACAAGAGGATAGTATCTGGTGCTTATGATGGGTGAGTATTTTCTATAGATTAGGTAATAATAGCAGGACACGTAACATGGACCACAACAGCATTTAGCCTCTCATAGTATAACAAATGTGATAATGTTATAAAGGATGATTACTTACCTTGCTTTCAATACTTTGTATGCAAGCTCTAAAATTTAATGCGTTGTTGTAGACCTAATCTAACACTGCCAAATTTTATGATGTGGACAAATGGATTTCTGTCCTCAACCTGACTAGTTTTGACTAGTGGTAAATATGAAAGCCTAAGCAATTTAAGATAGAATAAAATAATTAATTAATGTCCAGAGAACTTTTTATATAAATATATATTGTATACTGTATAGGATTTAAATGCCATTGAGATCATTGTACCGGTAACTAGTTGGCAAAAAAAAAAAAAAAAGGCCAGAGCTATCTCACTTCATGTAGTTATAGATTATTATATATAAAGATAGTAGACTAGAGATAGATTATATGTAGAGAGAGACTGTAGCATACTAAGGGGATTGGGGGGGTCTACTCTGGGTGACAGCCACAGGGGGTTGCCATGAGGCTCATAAATAATGAATATCTCCTCTGTAGCCTTTTTCCTGATTGATATAGTCAAATTGGTTATCATTGCTAAACGTTTATCATTCCCATATTCTTTTAACCCTTAATTCGTGGGTGTAGTAAAATTTCGACACTAGCAACAAGTCTGGAGCACCGCGGGTGTAGAATTTATTTGACAGGACAGTTTTCCAATTTGCTTGGTCCCTAAAGCCCCCCATACACGCACAGTTTTAACTGACCATCCGACTGAACTGATGGACTGCAGTCCGCTGCGTGTGCCTACACACTATTCAGTTCTACCTTCCGTCCTAACCTCGGTTAACACCCAGCCAGCACCATGACAACATCTCTTCCTCCCCAACATTTGGAGACTGTCCTTCTCAGCCAAGCTGGGGTGCTCACATGCAGGAAAAAAAAAGCGAGAGAGATTCATCTTTTTCTTTTAATTTACTTAACAGCACATCATAGGCAGCTACTTTCTTGTTTCTGTCTGAGTAATCACTGCTTTTCACTTTCCATATACATGGATATCCCCTGTAAATGTCAATAAATTCCCCCCAAAACACACTATCCTCTCGGGACACGGACATTTCCTCAGAGACAGCGTCGCTTCTATTCAAACACCACCACAGTTGGTGTGGAACTGACGCCAGATTTTCAACATGCGCTTCAGTTCATCCGGTCGGCTTTCTGTCCTGACTGCAGTTCAAAATACCCCCATACACACTCAAACTGGCCTGCAGTTAACGGTCAAACCTGGTTTCGTCAGTCGGACTGTCAGTTAAAACTGTGTGTGTATGGGGGGCTTAACAAGCTAGTTTTGACCTGGTAACACTGCTGGTGGCAGCCAAAGAGGCTGCCACAGCCATCTCAGCCACCATCAGTCAGTCTTGCTTGAACTGTGAGAGTAGGATGACATATTTTCATCACTCCTCTTTTCCTGTAATTACCATATATGTACGTAAAAGCGACAGTGACATTTTATTTCTTATTGTTGTGTTGAAAAATGTGATTCTGACATGTTTTATAATGAAATTAGAGTGTGAAAACTTACATAGATAAGTAAATATAGTGTATATAGAGTATTAAAGTGAATTTTGAGTCTGTCATTGTGAGGTGGCTACCCATCCTACAGATGTCATTTTAGTCTTCACAAGTACATCAGAAGACAGCTAAAGGTTTGTACTTCAATATCCTGTATAAGTTATTTATGTAGCGTTAGTAGTTTACAAGCTATTAGCCATCAAATGTGTTGTTTACATAGTGACCGCGAGTGCGGAGAAGCCCGGAAGACACGAGTTGCCGCGATAGATAATGCCCGCGGGTAGATGGTTGAATAATGTTGCAATATGTGATACAAGTTTCTCTGAGCTGAAAATCAAGAATTATATTATTATTTTTTGTTGAAAATGACTCAGGGAAGATTGAATATCCTTACTTTGATTTCTATCAAAATTGAATATATTAAGACAGTTACTTTTGATAAATGAATCATATGGTTGCTTTGGCTAATGTACGAAAGATTAAAGTGTGTGTGTGAACACCTATACAGGTATGTACCTTTCGTACATTCATCTTTCGTACCTCGTAATGTGTGTGTGAACATATTGTATGTCCCTTGTTTTCACCAGTTCCTTGCATATACTTTTCCATGTTATTAGCTCTGCCATGGTTTTGTGTTTGTTGTGTCATGTTCTAGTCATGTCTGTGCCTGTATCGTTTGATTGTGTGAGAGTGCGTAACTAGAGTGGTGAAAAGGGTGTATGAGAGGTATTATGAGGGGCAAAAAGGGCAGGGAAGACCTAGATGATAATTTGATATGTTGAGCAATTGTGTAAGGAAACTTAGAGGGTTGCTTAGGAGTGGGCAAAGGGAACTTGTGGATGAGGCATGAATGAAAGAAATTCACTAAGGGGAGTGTTTGTAGAAATAGCATATAACTTTTTAACTTGACTTCATGAAATGGCTCCTAAGGCTCTCAATGAAGGGACTATTGTTGTGGATAAAAGAACTGTTTGGTTTGAAATGAAATTTCATGGGCTTGGAAGGGGGAGTGAATGTGAGAGTGACCAATTTCATCGTTTATTTTTGCCATTTCTGTTTATTTTTTATTACATTTTTCCATCCCATTCCTTGGGAACTTGATGATCTGACATTATAGGACATAAAATAAGAAAATGGGTTTCAGATTCTAATGATGAGGATGATAGTTTTTGTTGAATGGTGAAGATTTGTGAATGAACCTGAACTTTTGGTGGGGCCATATATTAGAAAGTGGGGTCCCAACCCTCACTCCCCCCACTGTATCGTAGGGAATACTAGGCTGACTGCACCATGGCAAGAATGGTGGGTGATGGGGACGATACTTCCCTACTCCTAAAAAATGGGGTATTGATGATGGTGATGAAGATTTATGGATTAATATTTGTTGAAAGTCAAGTATTCTGCCTGTTGTTATGAGGTCTACTAGAGACCACTCCTGATTAAAGTTACCATCTGATTTTTATTGTCTGATAGTAAAATTGGACATCCAGCATGTAATAATAGGGGAAACTTTTGTTTTTCACAGAAAAATCAAGGTGTGGGATCTACAGGCTGCGTTGGACCCCCGTGCACCAGCTGGCACTCTTTGCTTGCGAACTCTAGTGGTGAGACTTAAATTATACATTATTGGATATAGACTCCTTACTCTTGTGTTGATCCTGTCATTATTGTCTATTGTTCTGCATTGATGTAGTTGTGGACAGTAATGATTTAACTATTTGAATATGGGCTTAGGAAAACAAAAGTGTTAAAACATAACGTTTGTGAAATATACTTATCTTTAAAGCTGAATAGTTAAATGTTGATTTTTTCCCATATTAATGAAAGAGAGGATTTGATAATAACATGCTCTAAGCATACAGCATGACGGAACAACAAACAGGATGAATGCAGAATCCAAGGCAAATAGAAAACTTGATGGATAGTTAAATGAAGAAAGTAAACTGGGATTGGCTGGAATACACTGCGTATGTAGTAGAGGAGTGATTAAGTGTATTGATTTAGTTTGATTGCTGCTAGGGTCAGACAGGCTGCCTGTGGAATTTGACCTTTGGAATGTACTGTGTGAGAACCTTAACAAGTGAAGATAGTCTAGGTGTTCTGCTTGAAGGACTAGATGATCTGAAGTGGGATATCATAGGACAAAGCAAGGGTAGAAGAACTGGTGCAGCATTCTTAAAATTGTCTAACAGACACATTCTCTGCCTTTAAGAGCAGCACAGCTCTGTTCTGTTACCTATTTTTTTTTTTTTTTTTCATCAGTGATTTTTAGCTGTACTTGTTCTGTTACCTATTTGTATGCCAACTTATCCACCCTAAATTTCTTCACCTGGTTTTGCAATTACCCATACCCACAGCTTCACTCCATCATGTGATGATGCAGTGTTATGCCTGACTTTTGACCGAATCCTCATCTTTGATAGAGGCAGAGAAAGCCTGATTTTTAGTGCTTTCAGAGCACAGTTCCTTTATTTTTCAGCTTTTTTTAATTTTCCAAATGACTGATCCCCTCTTCAGTAACAACTTAACTTCTCACTTATGACTATCTGTAGATTATGAGATTCCCAGCTTTCTTGCTGTGCTTTCTTGCCCCGATTTTGGTGGTATTTAGCTATTTGTATTGTAAACTACTACCTTCAGGGCCATTTGTCACTCTGCTGGCTTGCAGATGAGGTGTACTTTATCCCTTTCCTCCCACCCTACAAGTCGGGTGTTGGAGTTTTTACCCCTCGCTCATATCATCCCTTTCATCCTTGTCTGTGAGATTAAAGACTCAATCCTCCTCCTCATCTTCACTACATTCACTTGCATAATTATACGATGTCATTCTACTTTACCGAAAATTGTAGTCAGTTTATTTCATTATCTTCTTTTTACTTCTGATGCCATTACCTTCACTTCATGCACATACGAGTACTCTTTTCAGTATTTTATATATGAAAAATTGGCAAAATTTATTATTTATGCACCTTTATCATAATTATGTATTGGTATACCTTACATCAGGATGACTTATACAATACTTGAATAATTTCTCTTGGACAGGGTGGAATAAAAGAACTTTCGTCTTAACTCATTGACCACCCTCCCATGTTAAGGGGCCACTACTCACTAGTGGCTGGCAAAACTGGTGCGGTGTCCAATCCCTGAGGGACATTGACATTGGAATTGTCTTTGTATGAACAAAATAAAGATGGTTGAATTTTAAAGGTGATAAAATTTTAAAAACTTATATGTGAGGGAAGCTAAATCTAACCTCCACACTGTTGATTCTTTATTATCTTCAAGAGGTCTCTTCTGAGGTTACCATTTGGAGGCGAGTAAGCCTTACCTACCCGAACAAGGGAGGGATAGGTCTCCGAGGTGCAATTTCCTTTTCCCGAAGCAATTCTGGTGGTAGCTAAAGCAATGGCTGCACATTTTTCCTCCTTAGTTATTCATATTTGAATTACTGTCAACTAGTATGTGCAGTATGCCTTTCAGTGTTATGGGAGATGAAACATTATGTGAAGAGAAACCTTTATTGAAAATTCTTGCTTTAAGTTTCATTAACCGAAATTGACTGCTATAGGCCTTTCCAGCAATCCCACATCCTTGTAAAATATATTTGACTATTTCAGGAGCATTCTGGTCGTGTATTCCGTCTGCAGTTTGATGAGTTCCAGATAGTATCATCCTCCCATGATGACACAATCCTTATCTGGGACTTTCTGAACTGCTCACCTTCAGACTCGTCCGGCCCTGCTGGTGGCCGATGTGGCTCACCAACAATTGATACAAGGTGAGTGACTACTTATTTCTTTCAATATTATCTACTGTATTTCACTAAATTTATCACAGTGGGAAAGGTTGGTGGTGGTGTTGCGACTAGGAAAACAAGAGTTGTTGTTGTTGAAGTTCCTCTAGCTGTCTGACCGAGTACAACTTGTGACTTGTGACTATAACTTGTGACTATGAATGTAGGCCCAATATCTTTTCCAATAATGTAGTGTAATTAATAAGGTATTCTTTGTTATAGTAGTCTGGGATAAGTAACATTTGGCAGGCATTGAATTGTGTTTAGTATACGATAAATTAGATGATATAAAAATTATTATTTCTTAGGATACTAGCTGTGTAAATTGTGTTTCCACACTTTCACCGAGCTGTAGAGTATGAGGTTTTATACCTTAATTCTTTTTAGATAATTTAATGCACTTATTCTTCTTTTCAGCTAATGGAACAGAGACATAGTGCCGTTTGACTTGTGTTCCTTAGAAATGTCTCTGGATTCTTTGGCATCCTAAACAAATTGAAGTCACTATATACATATACAATATACATACATATATAAACTGATATATATGATAGGATGCCTCGGCAACTGGAACCAGAACTTGAGTGATGGAAACTCGAGTGTTGTTGAAAAACCTGAAGAGTGCTAGTGTACAGTGGTCCTTTTTTTCTTGAGACTTGCACTTGTAAACTAGCTGTTCTGAATTATATATCTACAAGTGTTGAGTGCAAACGTGTGGCACTGCTACCCCTGGCCCGTCCATACAACTGTCGTGTGATAGGCAGACTAGGTAACTTCTGGTGCATATAGCTAGACGGGAGTTAGTGTACCACTGTATTGTTATTCTTGTGACCTCTTATTTGAAAGTCTTCTTAAAGCTTGAATGATATTTAAAAAAAAAATTTACTACAGTTCTCTGTTTGGGGTCGAGATACATTTTTCCAAGAGAACTAATGTTGGTTTGGGTTGCAGCACTGCTAAATGGAGGAAGAATGAGATATTTTGGAGTTTAGTAACTCCTTGTCATGATTGTCTCCTATTAGAAAACATAGGCCAATATCCATGAACATGGAACTGAAATTAAAATTGCTTTATTGTCATTAGTATATTAAATGTTGTCCTCATAACCAATCAAATATATGGTTTAATTGATCTCATAAATTTTTTTCCCAATCAGTAACAGTACTGTACTACTTATGAATACCATATATAATTGGAATAAAATATCAGGTACAGTACAGTAATTAGCTTAATGCTGAGCCTCTTATACAGAATGTATGAAAAAAATGTTCATGATGAATTATGTCAATTTAATTTTGCCTTTGTGTAGTATATTTTGATGACCCAATGGTAATTTTTAAGTCAAAGATATGTAATGCATTCAAAATGATCAATTTATGTGAATAAAAAACAATCTTAAAAGTTTATCATCCATAACTTATAGAAGTTAATGGACTATCATATATCATTTGGCTTCATATTTTAAGAATTTTTGTAATGTTGACGTGCATAATGTAGCCCAGCATTTGACAATGTTTGCACATGTATGTCGCAATAACATACTGAATAATCGGAATCTTTTTTGCATTTTCAGTTAGTGATGAGTTGGACAAAAATACTCTTAACGGAGAGTTGGCTATGAATAAGGCGACTTGTTTTTGCACATAGGATGTGATCATAAGCAGTTTAATAAATTCGTGAAGAATAACACTGTAGATAGAAATGGGATTCATACCGGTACCCGTGCCCGGCTAACCATTGTACACGCAACAGCCTTATGAACTGCATTATTTTATTTTTTTGCTGGTAATGTTCAAAAGTGTTTATGATATATGACTCCCATTGTTGTCTATGGTTTATATTCTTTACTAGTTTATTGTAGTAGTACTGTTCCTGTACACACACAATTTAATACATCTTGATGCTTTGGGTCATATTTGCTCCTTACATCATGTACATTACGTTCATTAAAGGCTGTCACATTCATTGTGGGGGTGGAGTGCATTTCACCTAGGCATATTATGTATATATTCATATATATATATAAACTATATATATATAAACTATATATATATATAGATATTCATGGAGTGAGTGAGAGTAAGTGGAGTGTGGTGGTGCGTGGAGGGCCAGTCTGCTTTCTTTCTTTCTCATTCCTGTATAATTTTTTAATAAGACAAAGAAACTCTGGTCTCGTGTAGGTTGTTTACTTGTACATTGTACTTGCATAACATCAGTGAGTTTCAAATAAATTTTCAATGAAATGGAAATTCAGTTATTGCGATTCTTTTGGATATCCTTTTCGAAAATAAGATAAAGAAAAATATTTTGTAATGTACAGTACAAGCTATTGCTCTGCATAGCATGGAGCTTCTTTGCCATAAAATTAGAAATGGCATAATCCTTGTGTTTACTTCCTTTTCAATTGTTTTCTGAAGTCGTGAAGTTGTCAGCATGTTATATAATGAGTGGTGACATACTCCCTAGCAGCATTGTCAAAGTTTCATCCGTAGTTAAGCAGGTACTAAAGAGACATGTCCAGTTAATTGAAAGCAGCTAAGGAACCCTGACAGTTAGAGTGTTTTGCTTTTCTCTTTTTATATTTTCTCTTGGCTATCAGCATGTTAGTAAAATATATAGAAATTCAATTTATTTTTGTATATCATTGTGTAAGCTTAAATTTTTACTCAGTGACATTGACATAAGAATAGAGAAGTATATATGTGTACAGAGATTACTGTTTAAGAATAAACACCACTAATAAAACTAGTACAGTGTGTGGACCCATCCCACTCTGAGAGTTGGAAGTACTTAAGTGCCTCACCAACTACACTACCATAAATTGACGTTAATTGAGAAGGCTTTGTGAAGTGTTTTCAGCGACCAGCCTACTGTATAGTACAATTCAATTTAACCTAGCAAAAAGGCTTTCCTCATCTCGGTTCTTCGCAATTTCGTTAAAATAAATTCAAATTAAGACAGTACATCCAGAATTTAAACAAATAAGTGACTAACTATATAAAAATTTTTGTAACCTAAGTGGGTTCATATTCATTGTCTGTATGACCTAGCTTGGTAGAATGCATTTCTACCATTTCTGCAATTTATAAACAATAGAATCTATTGAAAACGTAATTATGAACTTATAAGCCGAAAGGGGACTGAAGGCATTATGCCTCTGACTTCGTTTTCGCTGGTTTTACTGATGCTGAAGTGTCCCGAGTAATCTCTAGCATTTCATATGTATGTCTCGTACAATTTTTATTTATGCCTAGATAAGTAAGAATAGTTGTACAATACAGAAAAAAGTTTGGGAGCAATAAAAGAGTTACATCAAGAGTAAGTCAGAGAATCGGTGAAGAATTGTAAAACGAGTCATTACTTGCTGTTGATGCTTACAGTAACTATGGAATATGGATAAGGTGCTTTAGATGAGGTGGTAAAGGTTAGAGAAACATAAGATTCAGAAGTACTGTACATTGCTGGAAGCAACTTCTCTGGCAGAGGTGGTACTGTCCCAGCTTGACGCTGGTTTGCTCTATCCATGTCCATTTTCTCTCGCTCTCTCTTTACCAGTATAATCAATATGACGATAGGAAAACCAACAAGGAAATCATACATAATGGACAATTTGGCAGCAGGGTAGAGTGAAGGATTAAAATTGATTTAAAATGCAAAAAGTATAATCAATATCTGGTGGTATTTTTATTGCTCTGGTGGTTTCCCCTCGATGTTAACAATAACTTCTCAGTCAAGACAAATATACTTATATACTCTGTTTGTATTCTGCTAGGTATCCTTGTTAGTCTTTTTATTGTCATACTAATTATACTACCAAAGAGGTGGTTGTGAGGGAAGGACAAAGGACATGAGGGAATGAATGTCAAACTGGTAAAGTATGACCTCTGCCTGGAAAGTTTCTTGTCTCACTGACCTGCTCAGTCTATTGTTTATTTGATCGTTACCTTAACTAGACTACCTTATGCATAAATCAATAGTGGAGAAATATATTGGGAAGGGTAAGAAGTTGTATGCTGCCTTCATGGACTTGGAGAAGGCATACGATAGGGTTGATAGGAAAGCTATGACAGAGGTGTTGAGAATTTATGGTGTTGGGGGGCCTTTGCTGAAAGGCATTGAGGCTTTTTATGCAGATGCAAAAGCATGTGTACGGGTAGAGGGTGATCTAAGTGAGAGTTTTAATATTAGTGTAGGGCTGAGACAGGGATGTGTTATGTCACCATGGTGGTTCAATATATATATGGATGGTTGTATGAGAGAGGTGAAAGCCAAAGTGAATGGTCTGGGGGTGAAGTTGAGGCTGAATGAAGCAAATTGGTCCCTGGTGGCAAGTTTGTTTGCGGATGACACTGTGCTGATGGCTGAGAATGAAAGGAATTTACAGAGAGTGGTGGACGAATTTCAGCCTGTGTGTAAACGAAGGAAACTTAAGGTGAATGTGGGTAAAAGTAAAGTGACGGTATTTGAAAGAGCAGAAACTGAAGTGATTGACTTTGCTACACCTTACAGAGTGGCTGTACCAACTGGGACGAAGTGTGAGATAACTCTGAGGGGTGAGAGGATGGAGGAAGTGAAGGAGTTTAAGTACCTGGGTACAGTTATGTGTAAACATGGAAGTATGGAAGGAGAAATTAGGGAGAGAGCAGTGAAGGGTAGACTGGTCATAGGATCACTGGGGAGGATTATGAAGGGTAGAAGTGTGAGTATGGAAGTGAAAAGGGGACTACGAAATGGTATAATCCTGCCAACACTGACGTATGCGTCGGAGACGTGGACATGGAGTAGGGCTCACCAGTCTAGAATAGGTGCTGTGGAAATGAGTTACTTGAGAGGAGCATGTGGACTTACAAGGTGGGATGGAGAAAGTAATGAAAGTGTGTATGAGAGATGCGGTATGAGTGAGAAGGCAATTGGCATTGAGTGTGGAGTGGTTGAGAGAGTGAAACGTGATACATTGAGGTGGTTTGGACATGTGGAGAGAATGCAAGGTGAGGAGTTTGTAAAGAAGGTGTATGGAAGTGAAGTTGTGGGACCTGGTGTGAGAGGCAGACCTCCGGTTAGGTGGCAGAACAGAGTGGAAGAGTATGTAAGTGAGAGAAACGTGAGGGGTAGAGGAGGGCTTGAACAAGTAAGGAGGGAGTGTTGGAACAGGGAGAACTGGAGACACTTCTGCCGTGGCCACCCCCTTGGGGGGAGTTCCCGGAGGGAACGAGGGGTCAGAGCTATAGATAGATATAGATATGCATAAAGGATAAAATAGCCATCGTATTCAAGATGCTTTTCTGTTTGAAATGGCATAACATAATTTATGCTGAAATTATCTCGAAAGATATTGTAAATATCAACAGTAAGTAAAGACAGGTAAAAATTTTTTAAATCTATTCCTAGATTTATATTTGCAGTGTTTCATTTACTGTTCCCTATACAGTATCTGGATTATGAGAATGAATTAATTTCTATTGTCCAACCATTCATATCTATTTTGCATAAGCAAAAATTGTTAAAGACCCTTAACTACAAAGAAATATGTTTCAGAATATTATTATATAGAGTGAAGAGTAGAGGTACAGCCATGGCTGAAAGTCCATGAGCATGGGGTGGTGCAAAGTCACAGCCGATACTGGGCAGAGAGTTGGAATAAGATAAGTTTCCACACCCACTGACTGTGGTAGCTCGCAGCTCAACAAAATGTTAGTAATGTTATTTTGGCACATTTTTTTTCTTAGAATTACAAGAGATAGCTGTACCCCCTTCTCATGGACTTTCAGCCATGGCTGTACCTTTGGCCTTCTATATTTCCTGCATCATTACCAACCAAACAGTGATGAGTTTGAATTCCAAGTGAGGACTTTAGAGCATTTTCACATGATTAAAAATTGTACCTTTTTATGGTGTCTAATATATACCAGCTTTGTATGTGGTGTTTATTTTTAAACAGATTGTTAGGATATTACCCATGTTTACAGAGACTAGTTAATGTATAGTGTACACTTCCTTACAACTTGTTTAAAATATTGATATACTGTACTGATCTGCATTGTTACAGGGTCTTGGTGCATGTACTTTCAACCATCAGTTTTGTGAATGATTAATTTTGAATACTGATTATGTAGTTCCAAAGCCTTTTAAAGTACAGTATCCGTATTCGCCCATTACACAATGGTTACTGGCCAAGAGTCACTTGGTTATCAGATTTGAGTTATTATGAGGTTATTATATATTGTATTTACCGTGTATGCTGGTGTATTGGATGACCTTGCAAACACCCCAAACTGTTGACAAAAGATATTATTCATAGAGTTACTCATTAGTGAATGTGTTTGTCATACCTTAGACCTGCCATCTGAATAAGGGTATTCTAAACTTTTCTACCAAAAAATATGAATGGATATGAATATAATGTCATATGTACTGTATTTTTATAGGATTTATAGGTGTTGAGGTAGAGAGGGTCAGTAATGCTTTCTTTGTAGAAATAATTGCTCTACTTTATTATCTGTTTATCAATCTGTAATTCTGACCCTTACTTTCTCCCGGAACTCTCCTCCCTCTAAAAGTGTAACTGAGGTAGAAAACTTTCCAGTTCCCCTTGTTCAAACATTTCCTTCTTGCTTAGTCAAACCCTCCCCTACCACACACAATTCTCACCTTCATGTACTCTAACACACTGGTCACACATCTGACTGGTGGTTTGCTTCTCACACCAGGCCCCCATATTTTACTCACGTAAACTTCCCTGTAAACTCTCGCTTTTGTATTTTCACCATATAGCCAAACTCTACAGGATGAGTGTGTCAAATGGGACTGAGTATAAGATAGTCTTGGGAGATGGGAGAATGGAGGAAGTGAGGAAATTTAATTCTGTGGAAACAGTTTTGTGTGAGTATGGGAGCATGGAAGGGGAGATCAGAGACAGAGTATTGTACGGAAGACAGGTCATAAGATAGCTGGAGAGAACTATGAAGGCTGGAAGTGTTAGCATGGAAGTTTGAAGGAGACTGAGAAATGGTTAAAATCTGTTGACAATGATATATGCATCATAGACATGGGCATGGAACAGGGTGCAGCAGTTGAGAATAGGTGCAGTGGAAATGAGCTTCTCTTGAGGAGTGGATGGCTTAACAGAGTGAGACAGGGAGAGCAACAAAATGTACTGTATATGAAATGTGGGGTCTGGGAATAAGGTGTTGATCGTGGTGGTAATCAAAAGGATAAAGTATAATACATTGAGGTGGTTTGACAACATGGAAGTAAAGTGAGAAAGGGAGGTTTTGAAGGTTTGTGGTAGTGAGATTGAAGGGCTGGGTGTGAGAGGGAGACCACTACCCAGATAGGTGAACAGGGTTGAAGAGTATATGGAGAGGAACGACAGTGAATGGGGAGGGCTTGAGCGAGTGAGGAGAGACTATTGGAACAGAGAGAACTGGAAATTTTTCTGCTATGGCTATCCCCTTATAAGGAATTTCTGGAGGTAGAGATAGCAAAGATATTTTGATAAGATTATGGTACATCCAGGGACTAAGATCCAGAAATCCATGCTCTGTCACATGTGGTCAAGTTAATTATATTGGCTACTTAAAACTAAAGGCTTAGAAGGTATTGGGTCTTTCTTTTTTGCTGAGTTATCTCATGCATCAGTGTATTCGGTAAACTACATTTGTACATATTTAAAGCATCCTTGCATATATGCATCTCTCATTGACCTTCCTTAGAACTTACTGGTTGTCTCGTTAAGATACAGAAATAGATGTACAGACTGTTAAAGCGACTTTTTTGAGCTTTGAATTCTACCATTTCATATACATGCACATTCATTGCTTACTGAGTTTTGTTAAGAAACTGTTTGGCAAATGTTTTGGCTTTGTCATATTTCCTTTGCAATTTTGGATACAACTTTAACCATGTTTACAGGGATGTTAAGACTATGCATTTTATACATAATTTGTAACAGTTTCAGTGAAAAAGAAAAATTCACAGAAGGAAAGTTTCATAGTTTCAAATTAATTGTACCTAATAGATGGGCAAATGTAACAGAGCCATCGGCACACTGTAGATAGAAATACTCACCGTGGTAGACAAAGGTCTATGCTAAATGATTCCAGGGACGTTTGTCAACATCTGTTCACTGATGATTGTGACAAAAATCAACAACTGCTCAGAATAAACATTTTATTAGTAATGAGAGTGGTAATTCACAATGACATAGTGAGGGTGTTTGTTATATCAAGATAATACGACTACTCAGCCGAATTGGCCACAGTATATAAATATATTGATATAAATTCACCTTCAGGGTTAAAAAGAAACTTGTATTTTGCTGTATGGGTCTGCAAACTGGAATATAAAATATCACATTTAATGGAGTGATATACTATATAGTAAAACTTGAAGGCTACTAATTTCTCAAAACTGTATAAAACCCATGCCAATAGAATTGGATAAGAACTTAGTCGAGCGTCCGACACTCACTTGTATTTGACAAGACTGATGATATAATAAGTATTTTCTGGTACAGATATTTCGATCTTGTTACATTAAGTGCTATTAAATCCACTTGGCTGCTCAAAGTATAGCTGGAGCAGCTAATGGGGTGAGAGTTGCATACCATAGAATGACTAACTGTATGTAGCCTATGGGCCATTTGTTTGTCGCCCACAACCTATGCTGTAACTACATAATGTGTTTTAAGCAGTTGTGAGAAACATGAAGCCTCCAATTTGAGATATTATCTGATTACCTTAGGGAAGTATGGCCACCATTGTTGTGTAAACCCCATAATAATGTCAAGTTGTCTAGCACCTTGAAGGAAATACTGTTGTTTGTTAGAATTGCAGCTCGGTATTCATGTCCACCTCTCCATCTCTCTCATGCTACAGGATCTACCTGGCCTAGTGTGTTTTTTTTTCTGCATCTTCAGTTCATGTCCACCTCTGATGTACACATACACATGTAAATGCATGAACACACACACACACACCCATACACACATGTCAGCACAAACACACATGCACACACACACACACACACACCTGTACACTGAAAAAATAAATAAATACAGTATATACAGGTAATACAGATACACAGGTAAACTTCATTTATAATATAGATTATTATTTCATTTATAAATTAAGGAAACCAAAGCCCCACAACAATGGGTGGGAGAAGTCAGGGCAGGCATGAATATCAGGCTGCATTCATATAATCACTATGAATATTTCACTTGTTGTCAGGGTGAATGAATGAATTGATGCTGAGGAAAGTTCGTTGTCACATAGCTGGTTACTGTAATAGTACAAATATATTATGAATGTCAGTGTATGCAAACCAATACTTATGATCATTTCATCCAGTTTTTATAAAATTCCTCATTACAAATCAGTTTTCTTTTTGGAAATGCAATTCACATTATTTTGGTGTTCAAATTTTGTAGGAATATTGAAAGGAATCTCTCCTTTGTTTTGATGTGCATTTTACTATATAGATAGCAAGAATTATTAACACAATTTTTTCAGCAGCCTTTGATAAGATACCATTGTTGTGTCATTGTTAGAGATTTTTGTATGTTGTTTATGAAATGCCCTGCTGTGCAGGAAAACTAACATATTCAATTGTGAGAAGATACTTAGAGTACAGCACCTACAAGTTATAAAATGAGTTTAGTTAATATCTTCATCACGCACAAATAAGTTAACTTTTTATTGACTTGCTATCTGATTCATATCATCTTCATTGCAAACCATTTTATGTTCATCTCAGTTACCTACAAATAAAGTCAGATATTAAGTTCATCTATATATTTGATAGTGCAGATGGGCATTACCATACAGGAGGAATGTGTTGTTCAATGCTTTACTTGTGTAGCACTTAAAAAAATACTTTAGTTATGCCACTGTGTTGAATAATATATACTATAATATAATTCTCTCACTTCCTTTCTTTAAAGGTCATGATAATTTGTGATTGATTATTTAGTATGTGTACTGTACTGTATTTTCAAAGATATAGCATACAGTAGTCGTAATCTTCCAAATAAGGAAATTGTATTGCAGTACCAGTTAGCTATTCAGTTATTCTTTCCAAGATATAAAAAAAGTATAAAAAGAAGTACACACTGTGAATTACTATACATTTACTCTTATGTTACGTGAGATTTTTTAGAATTAACACCAGGCCCATGATCCAAATCAATTTTTATTTTGCATGTTATTTTCACACTAACAAGCACCAATTGTTGTTTTACACCAATATTTGTTTACATGATCTCTTCAGTAACATAATACACTTGTGTGAATTGAAAGTTATCTGTACCTATAAGCTTAAAATCCATTTGTAAAATGTAAATTTTGGTTATATACTGTATATTAGAAACTTGCTTGTGGGCTGCTACATGTGTTCACTTCTTAACTATCATGGTAAGAAATATTACTTGTAGCTGAGATTTGAACCTCCAGGTTGAGTGTGGTAAAAGATTTAATGTAGATACAGTATCATCAACGCTCAGTCTAATACAAGTATGAATTTCGGTTTTTGTTGGATTTTACATAGTTGTCAATTATATAAATTATACAAGATGTTCATCATTTATATAATGCAGTTTACAAAATGCAGGAAAGGTTTGAAGTACAGTAACCAGTTAAGTTTACAGATCTCTCATGTCAATTATTATGGTGAGGTATACATATGATTGGAAGGAGTCACATAATAGGGCAACAATTTGAACTATTTCAGCATATTTCTGTGGTAATACTGTCTGTAACTATTTTCATCCCAATGTAAAATTGGTTAAAACAACTCGAGGAATTATACAGTTGCAACATTACATCAGTTACAAGCAAAGTAGCCTAACCATAGTGTGCTACAGTATATATTTATTATTGCAAACTATGTTATGGAAATGAAAATACTTCAAGTGTGTTGTAATAGTACTGTATTGTATACAGTACAGTAGTTGCATTCAATGCTCTATGTATGATATCAAGATACCCTTTTCTTACCTGAGAAAAGTATACAAATGTGGAGGAAAATCATCGGGTTTTCTGCATTGTAGTAGTTTATGTGTCACTGAAGTTGCATCATTTAATTATCTTAGAATATACTATTGTGGAGTGTGTTTCAGAATATCAATCTTGATCTTACTATGGACTCATATTGGACATATTTTTGAAATCATGCTCTTTCTTCACATCAGAATCCTTGTTCTTAATAGTGATGGTCTTTTGCAAGTATATTTATAGCACCACTGAGACCACTCAGTGTTAAACATCCAGGGATTTCTTGTACTTTACTACAATGTCATATTTTTAGCTTCTTAATTAGTATTATGATCTCATATATTATAGTATGTGAGCAAAGATTCAAAGTTTGCAGAGGAGAAGTACATTTTGTACTGGTTCTGTAATTAAGTGTACTGTATATGTATATTGAAATGTGTAAAAGAGTAATAGTAGAACATGGAAAAGTATATTTTATAGATAAATTGTAGTGAAACAAAGGGGATCCTGTATACCTCTGGACACTGTTGTATGTTATGTTGTTAACTTACAAGGTGCTCCACTCTGTTGAACATGTTGCTGCTCTGCTGATGTACAGTTGAAGTTAATAGTTCTTCATAATCTTTCTGAAATTAAAAAATCATACTGAGTTGATAAAAGTAAATATTGTGGCTTAAGTGGATCAGATATAGTTTTATCTGTTTGAAATTTGTAGAATAGTTAAGAAATATTAACTACAACTGTGTGTAGAAGGAAAACAAACTGTACTGTATAAGGTACCTGGTATGCCTCCTACTTAATAACTGTTGGTAGATTATTTACTTATATTTGAAGAGTTGAGAGTCCTTTATATTCCACAGCAGAATTGCACCTATCCACCGAGTTTGTTTGATTCACATTTAATTATTATCCAGTTCACCTGAATTGTATATAATTTTAGCTCTCCATTCTCTGACAAAAAGTTTGAAATGGGGTTGATACAAGAAACTGGTGGAGTATATTGCGAAAGTAGATTTCAGAAAAAAAATTAATGTAAACAAAATTTATTTGGTCTTATTTTTGGTTGATATTTCAGTACAATCAGGTACAGAGAATAAGTCTTATCCAGCTGCAGTATATAAACTTTGAGATCTTGAAGTCAGTCATGTCTGTTAATTTTATAGTTGGCCTTGGTAGTTCTATTTGCCCTGTGCTACCTCTTTGCAAGAATGTTGCAACAAGTGTTGGCATTGTAAAATTTTGTGAATGAATAAGTTTCTCATTTCAGAGGGCATGCCTATTCATGCATAAATTTCTAATTCAATTCAGTATTGTCATTCTACCTCTAGGCCACTGAAGCCGTATGACACAAATAATAACACAGTACTGCTTTACACTTTGTTATGAGGTAGCTCAAAGCAGGTAGGAATTCCAGATGCTAGTTGTTTGTGGATATTTGTGAGCACAGCAGTACTGAACAAAGGCATTTTACCTCAATATGAATGCTATAATTACTGTAAAAGTTGTTCAAAGATCTGAAGGAGACACAGATGATACCCCTGACTGTATAATCCTCTTATGTTCATGGCATTCACTTCCATTTACTCTTGACTATCAGTCACTTTTTAAAAGTTCTCCCTAATTTAATTATATGTCTGTCTAGCAACCTCTTCAGTATCCTCATAAGCTTAGTATCTCAATTTTCTGCCATTGATGTTTCTCTATGAAGTCCAAAACCCATCCATGATATTTTGTGTTATTCTCTTGTTAGATATGTAACTTTCCTCTCTCTCTCTTATATGCAAGATGTGGGTATAAGTGGCCTTAGGGAACATTGTACAGTATATGGATTGAGATTTTTTCCTTTTTAAGCAGATAGTTTCTGTTTTTCGGGTTGCATGTTATTTTTCTCCTCTGCATTTTGATGTTACATATTTGGAACACCTCTTTTCAAAACTGCTTGGTCACATGATTATAGCCCCACAAACCACAGGTGAGGGAGAGATGAGAGAGGAAAGGTTTATTACTCTACAGTGTAATTTATATGCTTTTTGAGAATTCTCTCACTTCATTGAATAATATACTGTACATTGTATGTACCATCATAGTCAACATATGATATTTTGTGAATTTTTCAGAGTGCCCACCTTGTATCTTCATTTCTCTTCTTATCGTATACAACTATGGGCAGTATGTATGAAAAATTATGGGTGATAACAACACGAATTACTATCTTGTTCATACCCTGCCAGTTTGTGATGGGCTCCTTCTCTCGTATGTGTAGTATTGTGTACATTTTCCTTTGTATTTCTCCTCGTGTTGTTATTGTGTCTACTAACCTCATTATTGTACTTTATTCTTTATTTCACATGCCTGATTCCTTTGCATGTCTGTTTTTTCCAATCATCTTGGTGCCATTGGGCCTTTCAGGCCTGGTGCTAGTTTCTTGTTATTTTGATTATTATGGCTCCATTAACGATTAAATCATAGTAATGGACATCATCATCACCATGCCCATGACTTTTCTGTATACTGTACCTCACCAGAAAGTATAGTCTCTGAAGCAGTAGTCAGTGCACAAAGGAGTAAACATCAGCAACATAATTTGTATAGTCTCAGTCGGAACATTTTACCCAGGCCATGTTTAAATTTCGAGTTCTCTGATATGGCACTGATCTACTCTCAGCATTTTTGCCATGATTTTGTGACAAGTTCAGTGTTGTGGTAGATCCTTGGAACTTTAACAGAGTCAATCAGATTAAAATTTTGGATTTACAGTATACTGTCTTGTGTAAACAGTGTCCTGTTCTCAGTTGTCGTTAGTTGTATAGTGGTGTTGGCCAGTAGGAAATGTTGGGATTTTGTTGGCCCTGCACTACTGTTTATATTAATTTCCTCTTTAAGGCAAAGAAGGCTAGCAGTGTTGGAATATCTTCAGCCTCTGGTATTCCATCTTTCCATACAGGCAAAAGCAAAGTAAACGTGTACAGAGGTAATTGTTCCCTGTAATTTTTTTATGGGTATAAAACATGTACAGTACAGCCGTCTAACTACATTAGTATTATAAATTCTTCTTGTAGATTTTTTGTAATATTTGATATTTAGAATATTTTCTTTATACAGTACTTATGAATGATGCTTACAGTAACGTACCAATATATATGCATAACAATTACCATGTTGTGTATCACATGGGATATAATCACTATACAGTATACAGCACAAAACCTGTTAATCAGCTGAGTGCTTAAATTAACTAACTTTGTCATATTTTGTTGCAGCCACAGATTTATATATGCAGATGTTATACACCGTTCATTATGCATTGGGAAATACCGATCTACTAAACAATCATGCAATTTCCTAGCATTAAAATAAAGCATAATAATTGGTTGTGTTCTTTGATGTTCTGTTTAGCATTGTGTAAGTACTATTTATATGCTTGCTCCTTTATGTTCCTTTAGGGGAGGAGTAGGCCCCTCCTATAACCTTAGTGGGATACTTAGCTTGTATGGTCTTGCTTGGTAGAATGCATTTCTGTAAGTTTCTTTTATAGTTACCATCTTTAGACCTCATATCTCAAGGAATTTTCATGTCCTGTATCCATAACCCCGCATTCTTTTGGGTAACATCTTGTTTGTTCAGCAGATGATTTGATACCTACCTTTGTCATGACTTAACATCTGCATCTAGTCATGAACAAATCTGATGTCCTGTGTCTCTTACACTGTAGTGGATCAGTTTTCTTTAAGTAAATAGAAATGCCTGTATCACCAGCTACCTCTATGGCCTGCCAAGCAGTACAGATTCCTATATTTTATGCTTCTCTTGTGTCCTTCAACTTTCCACCACCACGTGTCCTGACTCGCTTTATTTCTTGACAAAGATCCAACTGACGTGTAATTCATCTTCACATTTCTGTCACTCTCATGCTACTGCTCTTCAAATATGCATCAAATATGCACTTCATTAATTCGCCTGTACATAACATAGTTTCCATATATTAAACTCATTATCTTAAGCATATTCAAAATGTTATCTGCAAGACATCATCCACCCATATCCTCTTTGTGATGATGTGCTGCATGAGCTGCACTAAGCCATTGCAGGATACATCCGTTTCAAATCATGTACTGTACATAGCCACAAACATTTAGAACATTGCTCTAAGTGAGCTTTTTACTGAAGCTTTTTGATGGCTTCATCTTATTTTCAGTAAACACAGTGTTACGTTTTTATGAACATGATACTGCAGTCCCTCTCGCCCGGTCCAGGTTGCATCAGCTGCTTTAGATGTGATCGACGACGGTACCTCCATGCTAATGTCGGATGTCATGTTTGTTGGTGTTGAGTGTTTTGAGTCACCACTATACCCTTCATATTTTGTAGAGTATATGGATCACTTCAATAAAGACATTTCATGTAAATTATGGGTTTCACTGTGTACAAGTAGGCTAATATTATTTTTATACACAACGGAGGAAATCCATGAAATGCATTGGGCAACTTGTTACTGAAAGTACTATACATAAAATACCGTATAGTATTTACTTTATGTATTTATATCATATTAATTATGACAGAACATCGAGAAGGCCTAACACTGAGTTCTAAGAGAGGTGGCCAAGTGGTTAGTATGCTGGTCTCGTTGTCTCAGTCGGGAGATCGATTCCTCTCAGGTGAGGGCCTGAGAATATTTACTCTTCCGATTTGAGTTTCAGGCACTAACTTTAAAGCCACCGAACGTCGTAAAACACCCTCGCTGGTACCATAACAGCTGCAGTATTTGGGAATTACCCTCACTTCCCTCCCTCTGTGGCTGGGTACCAGTTCGGAAGTCGTGACGTGTGTGTGTGTGTGTGTGTGTGAGTAGCAGTTGACATGGGCCACGGTAACGGGCTTGATGAAACCTATGACCAGTGTCTGAACAAATATAAAACAAAACAAATCACAATATTAAGAAGTTTGATACTTGCACTCGGTATCCAGGTTAGTTTTATGAGGGACCAGATTTGGTAGCATATACCCAAATTGTTTCTCTCTCTCTCTCTCTCTCTCTCTCTCCGTTGGGGGATATTGTCTGCAATGTTGTGGGCAGTGCAGTACTTTAAGGATTTTGGCACCACTCCTCTTCTATTGCCTTTATGCTTGCTGTCCCTCCTCTGTATCGTCTCCCTTTGTAGAGAGTTCATTACTGGCTGGGAATTGGCCTTATAAGACATGCATTAATAGATTTATTTAGTTTATATATCCCATAAGAATAAGAGCATGGCTTATATGGGATTAAGCGAACTCTGACGCAATAACGTGTCATATGGGTAGGGGGGGATTAGTGTAACACAAGGCTGTTAGTCCGGGGTATCGGGATGGTTAGTGGCAGCGTTACGAGTACCGTCCAACGGGTGGTTCCAAGCTCTGCACTTCGCGTAAACTTCACTAGGCTACATGATTTGCATTACCTTGCTCGTTAGAATGAATTTCTTTATCCCAATCCATCATTTTTCACGTCTGTGATATTCACTCTTACAGGTGTAGCGTATTCAGGCATCTAAAAAAAAAATAGTCCATACTTTTGAATTATTTTCTACTTGTGATTGGGGATTATTTATTGCGTGCACTCTAGTAAATAAAGTGGAAATAAGAGTGAAACCACGATCACCAAAATTCCGTCGCATTAATCAGTGGAGTTGGACACACCAAAACAAGAATAATTATTACGCATGGAGAGTTATAGCTGCTTTGGAGGAATTTGTGGACCCTTCTTGCCTTCATCATGGTATCGAATCTAGGCTCAAGATGGTGAGGAGGGGATGTTAGTTAAAATGGACTTTGGTTCAGGAGAATGATATTTCATGATTCTGAACTACAGTAATGAAAAAGAAAGAAGAGTTTAGAATGTTTACTTGTGACAATAAAAGTAAACTCTAGCGCCTATGTCTGGTTTTTACTGATGGGTTGTGGACATCACGCCTCATCATCATGTACTCGTTTGGGATCATTTTGGAAGTAAGGAATATTAACGAAAATAATTTTTGACTGATATGTGTGATGATATTAAACTAATGCTCGTTCCCATTGCCTCATGTACTGTATCCCAGAAACCCTAAAGTAAGTCAGTTCTGAGTTTTCTTCAGGGGGAAAAGTATTGTAATTGCCCATACAGATATGGCACTCGAGGAT
>JAWQEG010006034.1:0-15000 GCA_033782935.1 Petrolisthes cinctipes
TCTCCTTCCCTATATGCTTTTATCTTTCCCCACCCTTCCCCTCTCCCAGTCTCCTCCCCTCCTAATTTTTTCTTTCCCCACCCTGTCTCCTGGTCCCTTCCCCTTTCCCGGTCTCCTCCCCTCCCTGCTTTTTTTTTTTTTTTCACTCGATCTGTCTCCCGCTCTCTTACCTTCACCACGAGGCGCCCACAGTTACTAGGATCAGCCAAGTTTTTAGAGCACCGCGCCCATGGCCAAAATACCCACCAACTTCCGGACCAGCAGCAGTTCGGCGCGCTACCCTCTTCCCATATGTCTGCCGGAAGGTTTTTGTTTTCTCTCTCTCTCCAATTGTATTCCTTTCAGTCTGGGTTCGTGCTAATTTAAGACACAGAGTGGGGGCAGGAGATGCGTCAAAGAAGCACCCACCATCAAGTGCCTTCAGTGCCTCTAGACCAGTGCTAAGTGGAGTCCGTATTGGGCCCACTTTTTTTTCTTATTTATGTCAACCACATACAGTACCTTCCTACATTAGGTCCAAGTTTAAATTCTTCGCAGACGACTTGAAATTTTATATGAAGATACATCACAATGCCACTCACCCTCTGGCTGTAGATCTCAGTTCTCTTCAAAGAGATATTGATAATGTATCTAGGGTCGCTGCATCATGGGGCCTAAATTTCAACCCTAACAAATGTGTGGTGATACGATGCCAGCGTGGCTCTGCTGACTGGACTGCTGTGGGTTCTCTTCAGCACTACCACCTAGACAACTCTGATCTATCCCTGGCTGATAACCATAGAGACCTGGGAATCCTAATTGACAATACCCTAAAGTTTCATGCTCATATAAGAACAACAGTTAATAAAGCTGCAAGATTAGCTAATATCCTACTCAAGTCCACTCTTTGTCGCTCCAGTGACTTCGTGTTAGCTATCCTTAAGTCACATATAAGACCTATATTGGAGTTTGGATCAACACACCTGGGCCAAGTTGGCAGGACTTCGGGCCAGTTACTGTGGAAGACTGAAGTTTCTGTTGGGCCCGCCAGCATAGACATAAGGCCCAAGCAAAGGTACTTTCCCCTAGGGAAAAAAAAAAAAAAAAAAAAAAAAAAAAAAAAAAAAAAAAAAAAAAAAAAAAGACTGAGGTCTTGACTGGCGACAGCTTGCCGACGCTTGTAGAACCTACCACCAAGTGAGGAACATTCATACCATAGCTCTGTAGCCTCAAGTCGCCCTTCCTCTAGGTCAGCTAAAGGTGTGACAGTGCATCTGAAAGCTATGCTAGCTCCTGATATGCTAGTTGTCCATAAGACTATAAGGGATATTTTGATGGATCTTGCAGAAAATATAGCCAAAATATCAGAAACTTTGGTGAACATTAAAAGGCTATCGAGAAAAGGGGATTTGTTTTCAAGTTTTTTTTTTCTTTTTTTAATGATTAGTGTGGTTTTAGTTGTGTTATATTTTGTGATAAGAGTTATTAGTGTGCAATACAATCTCTCAACACTAGAGTTACCTCACAGGCCAACCCTAAGTTGGGCACAAGTAGGTCACCCCATGGAGCCAGTTCATCTTTTATAACCCAGTCAATGCCATATATACGTGAGGTTATTCATTAACAGTTAATATCACAACACTATAATAGCCTTGGCTTTGCAGTTTTTGTGTGTACAGTATCAATATTCTACAGGACATGGGTGTCACGGTGTGTGAGGCAGGTTAAGAATTTCACTTCGTTGATTTGTCCATTTCTGTCGTATTTTTTTCTGTATGACTTTCTTAACATACCTATGAAAAGTAGTAGAAAGACTCCTGTCTCTCTGGGTACACCCATATGCTGAACACGCCTGCATTATTTAAAAAAATGGCAATGAATGTTGCAGGTACTTGGTGAAGTTGATGGTCAGACGTGATCAGCTGAGGTTTGTTTTGAGTCAATGGTGGGTAGGGGAGACAGCCCACCAATAGCCAGTTGGCTTCACTTTTGTGACGTCATGCCGCCTCCTTTATATTATACCTCCATGCTTACAAAGATACGTTCTTAGCGGTTACGAACACCTTACGATGACCTTATGCACTACGAGGATCATAACTGGAGGGTTTTTCAAGACGTTACACTGTTACTGTATTAGTTTTTTGAAGTTGATTATGTGAACCTTGGCGAGCTATTTTTGCTTCTTGGAACTGGAGTCTCTTTCGTAGTGAAACCAATTTTTCTTCTTCATTCTGTATTACTGGCTCAGCCTTTGGCATTTGTTACCTTCTGACACAAATAGGATCGAGGGTTTAAGTATCTGCACATATCTACAAACACATCATCAATGTATCAATAGAGAGTTTCCTACCTTGCATCTACCTCATTTAAGCCATTAACTGCCATACTTTTGTTAACACTATTCTATTATGTAATTCTGGTGCCAGGACCATTGTTAACAAAGAATCATGTAAATGTAGGCAACATTAATCAAAACTGAAGATATGTAAAACTATTACCAACTTAAAATCATGACTAAATAAATTAAACAACAGTAGAAATATTAGACTTGATTAATTAAGTGGAGCTTTGGGATTAAGAATGTTTTATACCAAAGGATTACTAAATACAGTACATTCATCACAATAATAATAATGTAATACAAACCTTATAAGTATAATGAGGTATCGTGGGGGTAATGCCAAACTTTGCTAGCTAATATTAACTTGGCTCTACATAAGTGAATGTTTAGTGTAGGGATGTGGTGACCCCTCGTTACCTATAACTATATGGGTTCCCTTAAAACTATCAATGGGGTTGGTGACAGTAAAGGTATATGGTCGTAAATCCTGCTCCACTCATGTTTGGCGGTGGTATATTTTGACTTGCTGGAAGAATTTCATAAACATGTAATGTATGACTAACACAATCCTTTCATGATAAATGCCTCTAAAAGTAAAACGAAACGATTATCACATGTACAGTACATGCATGGGACAAAAAAAATTATTATGAGTTGTGATGTAAATTAAAATATGTAATTACATTAAAAACAAAATTGTAACAATAATGACATTAATTATAATAAATAACAATGACAATAATATAAATATAAATAACAATAACAATAGTATTATAAGTATAAAATAAATAATGCCGATAATAATATAAATATAAAAACTAACAATAACATTACAGATATAATACAATAATCAATAACAGTTATAACATATATCAGTGACTTGAAAGTCCTACTGCAGTTGTTGGTGGGTGTGAATGTATTGCATCAACTATTTGAACCCCAAGACATGGGGATCAAAAATGCATTATAGAAACTTAATATGAGAGTTAATGTAACATATGAAGGGGAACACACACTGTCTCCGCTTCTTTACACTTGAATAAAATCTACAATATTCTTCTTATCCGCTTCTTTGTGTAATACATGGTTATGACACTGGTGAGGGACACAGACAGTACACTCGCGATCCAAAGTATGTATCCAGGCTGGCTTTGAATAGCCCGATCAAGTATTTAGAGAGCTCACAATAAATTAATAAGAAACTAAAAAGATGATGATGATGATAATGATTATGATTTAGGGACCATGTGATATCGTCAGAAAGTTGGAGGTATACGAGTCCTTCAAATATTGCCACGAAACGCCACCTATATAAAAGGAGCATGTTTCGTGGTATAGACAGGAGGAATCAAAAGCCTCCAATTCCCATACACGATCACATAGTCCTCAAGATGATGGCTCATACACAACAGGGTTAGAATTTAAAAATACATTACCAGCATAACACAAAATAATTAATGTGCATACAAATACAGTACAGGTACTCTAAACATTACTACAGTTGCATTCATTACCAGGGATGGGGTCAAACACAAAGTTACACATGTCATTGGAAATACAGCAGTGTATTTTATCCCTCTCTCTCTCTTCTATTGGTAGTTGTGATTTGGTTGCCAAAAGTGTATTGAGATCACACATGATTCACCTCAGGTGTTGGTGACAGATACAGACAAAGCCTCCACTTATGATTATGCCTACCCAAGCCAAGCAGAGTCTACAGACACTTGTTGAAGATCATAAGACTGTATCAGACCAAATCACTAAAACTGAGCGGCAATTGAAAAAGATCGATACTAGTCCTGGCAGGGTATCAGAATTAGAGGCATATCAAGATATCTTGATATCAAGCTTAGAAAATGAACTTCAGATGCGAACTGCACAAATTAAGGATTTACAAGCCAAGATTGTTCATGATGATGAAGATGCTGCCAAAAACAAAAAGAGATTTGAATATATGCAAAGTATGATAGAAGCCAAGTGTGCCCTGAATTATTTGTTCCGAACTGCAACTAATAATAAAGTAACCATTCCATCACAAGCTGCAGACAACAGAGACATGCAGGCTCAGTATGATGAAGTAACTCATTCACTGGAGGAGTTAGAAGCCGACCTCAGAATGCTGAAGAAAACCCACCAATCGGAACTGACAAAATTGGAGCAAGATCACGAAGAGAAGGTACTCTTCCTTCTGGGACAAATGCCAAAGGCTGAGCCAGTAACAAAGAAGGAAGAAGAAACGTTGGTATCTCTACGAGAGAGACTCCTGTTCCAAGTAGCAGAAACAGCTCGCCAGGGTTAACTACATGATCAACTTCAAACCACCAATACAGTAACAGTGAAACGTCTTGAAAAACACTCTAGTTCTGAAAGGGATATTATCCTATAGGCTATGTTGTTGTATCTTTTACTTTAATAACCGACACACACTTAGAGTTTTCCTTGCTTTCGTCAATCATCAATATTTATTGCCCAACCCAGGAACTCATCTACGGAATACCCAAACAGCTCAAAGTCTAACCTGAATATCTCGTATAGTTCTTGAACCTGTGACCGACTCAGAGTGCTATAGTACTTGCTGGAAACCGATGAACTGCTTGAAGACTCTCCCCCGACGTTCCGCCACTCATAAATGTTTTGAATTTCCTTGAGACCCGCCGCATATGCAAGGAACTGCACATCGGTCTGCATGGTCTCCAGTTTAATGACGACTTGGTAGTCAGATGAACAGACACCACACTGAACCCAGTACGGTAGCCAGCACATAACCTGAAGGAGGGAAAATAAGTCATCAAAAGAAGTACCATATTTTAGTGTACAAATATATGTTCCCTGAGCCAGCCACAATATCATTAAATACTCATACAGAATATCAGTAACATAAAATACAGTACAGTATCTCAGAAAAACAAATAGTTCCAGTTGAAAAAGATATTGCATTAACTTTTTTTAAGGATGAAGTACTGTGCAATTGAAATTTGGTTCCACCTGTATCTTTAACTATAGTTAAGGGAATACAGAATTCGCTACGGTACATATATAATTAAACAATGCTGAATTTTATGTAGAAAACATGGTGTGGTACCTGCGACAAATTAGTATAATGCAAAGTCATAACTTTGGGATTTATATTCCCTCAAGCATGCAGACAGACCTTCCACATATTTTCCAAAGTAATGCAGGTAAAGTTGAAAAGAAGGAAAATATGTGTGTACCCCTGTCTTACACCTCACTTGTACATCAGCAAACACAACAGATATAAATAGCAAACAATGTGGACTTACATTTACTTGCCAATCTTTCGGTGTCTTGAGGTCTTTTGTGGAATCAATAATAAAGTCCACAAACTCAGAGAATGTGGGCTGGGAAGAATTGCTACTATCTTCCTGCATCTCCCTCTCAGGTGTGCGGTACTTGCTAACAATGGCCTCCTGTAGGTCTTGGAAGAAGGGGGCGAAGGGCTTTGGATTTGGACGGGCAATTTTGTCCCTGTAAGCTGAGAGTAACCTGTGAATAAGGAAGTGAGTGTTGGTTACTTACCTCAATTATAGTTTTTTTTTTTTTTTTTAAGATGGGAATTATAGATTTACAATACCTCTGAAAATTAAATAATAAAAACTGGACCAGGAACAGAAAATGGATAATCAAGACAACACTACTGTAACTTTGTCACCCGATTTAATTTAGCTGGTCTAAATAATACTCAGGCAATATCATCATCCACAGTCTTACTTTCTAGCTCTCCTGTCTTCAACTATCAAATGACATTATATGATAAGAATGACGGTGATACAGAGACCCAGCATGTATACAGTTATTTAGCATTCAAGTTACATCTGGGAGTAAAGTATGGGAAGAGATCAGCAAAGGATGACAAACACAACAGACCAGCAAAGAGGAAGACAGAGCACAACAGATCAATTGAGAAAGTTACAAGGGCACATAAGAATTGAGCAGAGTGGAATACAATATTAATTAAACATCTTAGCACATGCAGAGGAAGACAAAATGAAACCGCTTAGTAATGGGGATGACAAATAACAATACTGTACCATAATTTAAGTTCAAGAGGGTCAGGCTAACCTTGTGAAAGGATGCCGAACCACCAGGAAGCGGAGGGACGACTCAAACACACTCCTGCGATTCTTATTCTTTCGAGGGGGATAATACTCCTCAAACACTCGCTTGTGTCCGCCTCCGTACCTTGGCTAGCAGGAATAATAAGTCATATAAATGTAAAGTTTAGATATCTAAACCAAAGGATATGAGGGTACAGTATATAGTATAGGCTGTGGTTTGTGGATTAAATGAAATACTTTTTAACTTTCAGACATCAGTAGTGCTTCCCTTAGAAAAGAAACTTCAATTAGAAATCAGGGAAGTATTAAAGACATCAAAAAATTGCTTCACAGAATATTGTACTTTACTGTTGATAAAATAGAAGGCTACTGATTACTCCAAATTATAGTATGCTACAAAACAGTTCTATATGTTCATAGGTCTGTTTTCTGCCAAGGTTTGGAGTAACCTAAATCCTTTCCATTCAACCATAATTTATGAGGGTACTGTAATCCCCTCAAGGTTATTTTGCCATGGTCCTCCAGCACCACCCCCTTCCTCCCCCCCATCATAAGGAGATGCAGGGAGGGAACAAGTATTAATGTCACCTGATCAGCTGTCAGAAATAATTCACCAACTTAAGTAGACAATTGTAACCCACATAAATGGTATAAAGTACTCTAATTTTCATGATATGCATTACCCTTTGCTATCAAGATGGAGTTTTGAATACTGTACTTGTACTGTAAACTTTTTGTCTGCCATTTTCAGGCTTTCTATTTAAATCAGTGTATTACAACAATGAAACTCTCCAGTCACTCACCATATACTTGACTCGCTCTTGGAATTTCTTGGGCTTCGAGGCAAGCTCTGGGTTGTTTTCATTGATGTGTTTCAGGCGCAGGAAGTAAGTCATCCAAGTGGTAGAGCCAGCCTGAAGGTAAACGTTACAGTAGTTATGGGGGGGGAGTAATGTGTTGGCAAATCTAGCGACAAACAACATACAGTACCACCATTATCTTTGTTAATCTAGTCCTGTTCCCTGGCATACTTTGGAATTCTTTTGTTTAAATAATATGGCCTGAACTTCTCTTCTTTTAATAATATGGCCTGAACTTCTCTTCTTTTAATAATATGGCCTGAACGTCTCTTGTTTTAATAATACCGATTAAGCTGCTCAAGTTTTTAATAATACGTCATAAGAATCACGAGGAACCTCACTTTGTATAGTGGACAGTACACTAGTGGAGGGCTTCTTAGCGAGTCCCAAACCAGAGTGAGTTCCTGACGTACGCTGAGTTCAGGGTGGGCGAGGCATGCGTCTCCCAACAGCTCTATCCTCGACCTCTGGACTTTTGCTTGTTCTCTCAGTAGTGCCGACACCTGAAGAATAATTTGTAATTAACACTCCAGAAACAACACCTAAAGAAACATATAACCTTACTTCTAAAAAGCATCTGAACACTCAAAATAAAGCATATTACTGTATTTATAAAATGAGTTTCAACCGTGTAAGACGAAGATAAGAAATAGGACTGGAATCAATTAACGTTCATTACGCCAAATTCGGCAAAAGCTAATCGAATTACAGTGGAATGTGCAGGTTACTGATTATTGATAACACTTGGCCTTTACAGATATATGACCTTGTCTAGAGACCTCGATCTTTAACCTACTCCACCCACCAGTAACTCCTGTCCATTTGTGGTCCCAAACTTCAACATTTAGTACATTAGTCATTAGAGCCTGCGTGGTGAATACATGGCCATTGCATCATCCAGGTTGTGTGTGGATGTGTGTTACCCTGGGTTGGGTTCTTATTAATTTAACTGGAGGAATCAGTAGCCCAGCAATTTGTCCAACTTCCTTCTTATGATTGACAGAGTTGTAAGCATACTTTTTTTTATATATACTGTAGGTTATTCACTAACATATGTCTGGCAGAAAATATCGAAAATAAATATGGATAAATAAGTGTTTACGGTTCTTATAGTGGAAATCATGACAACCAACAAAACCTACTATTTACATATACAGTATAATATATCTAAGGGGAGATTCTACTGAGAGTAAATTGGTGAGCTACCGATACCTCCAAACTATGCCACGAAATAGATCCTCCATTAAAGTAACATTATGGTCGTCTGTTTCCTGGCATAGTTTGAAGGAATTAAGGGGAGAGAATTTTAAAGGGAGAATACACTTTTGGTTCATTAGAGCGCCTTGATTCCTCCAAAGTATGCCAGGAAACAGGACCAACAGATAAAGTAATAGTGGTCTGTTGCTTGGAATAGTTTGGAGGAATCAGTTACTCCTGATTTACCAACACTGTACACTCGCAATCCAAAATTTGTATCCAGGTCTTGTTGAAGTTTCGATTCATTTGACATAGTAGTGAACCAATTACAACGCTACGTTTAGAAAATGTAAGATAATCGAATCAATGTGCATTGAAAAATACCGCAATTTCAACCTTAGTTATGGTATGTATAAATTAGACCCAATAATGAGATCCTTGGTAGAAATGTCCCTTCCCTCACCACACACACCTCACCTCACCCACACCTAGGTGACGCCCAAGGGGATTAACACGTGACCTGCCCTCACCGACACCTCCTTCTACCCCATCCCACTGACACCTCCTTCCCTCCCCCCTCCACAAACTGTATATAAGTTCATACCTGTCATTTCTTTCTTCTCGCAAGACCACTGAAGATGGTGGCAGTGTCCACCGAAACTGTATGGATTAATATATTATTTCCGTCAACAAGAGTGGGTTTTGTTCACCGTTTATGATCATCACGCCAGTGTGATTTCACCACCATTACAACGCTTATCCTGTTTCATATTTGCTTGAGCTCGCTTTATACTCGATCAGGGTATTCGAAGCAAGTCTGGATACATATTTTGGATTGAGAGTACACTCGTGATACGTAATCCCTGACCAGAGACGAACGGCAGGCACCACACACACATACCCTGCATTTGAACTCAGCCTCAATATGTGTACTGGGTGGGGAAATGAGCAATACCAGGCGATTCGAAGCTTTCTGCTCCTCACACTCTGGTCAGAAATTATGTATCACGAGTGTACAGTACCTCCCCCTTAATGGTGAATTGGAGGGCTGCTGATTCCTCCATACTATGTCCTGAAAATATATCCTCTATTAGTAAAAATGAGGTGATTATTTTGGAGGATCAATAGTCCTCCGATTCTCCTAAAAGAGGTTCTTCCCATAAGGACACTGTGATCGTGCATGAGAATTGGAGGCTTCTGATTCCTCCTGACTATACCACGAAACAAGCTCCTTCCATAAAGGTGTGTGTGTGTTTCGTGGCAATATTTGAAGGACTCATTTACCACCATTTTTTTTCGACTACATCACAGGGTCCCTTAAACTACCCCTAACCTCATCCCGGGTGGTGACTTCAACGCCAAGACGTCAGCCTGGTACATCAACAACCTTTACATAGAATCCCAGACCGATGACCTTACCATACTGAATGACATCCATACCCACACCCACATCAAGCCCTCTATCACCCATCATCTCCCGACATTACATTTTCATCCCCAAACCTCGCCCCCACAACATCATGGAGAGTGGTAGGAACATACCAGAAGACGCTGGATGGAGCCATTGTAGATACCTGTCCGGGATGCAACACAGCACCCCATTCTGTTAAACACATTATGGAAGACTGCAATGCACACAACCACACTCGCCAACAGCACAACATACACTCTCTGAGGGCACTGTGGGAGAGCCCGGTTCAGGCCATGGCCTTCCTCAGGAGCTCGGGGCTGTTCGGCCAGACAGCTTGAGGAACTTCAACAACAACACCACGAAATGACTGTGTTGTGTTTGTGCCAGAGTTTGGAGGAACCAGCAGCATTATACCATTACAACACTGAGTGATCTTGTGATGTAGTCAGAAAATTGGAGTTCTAAGAGTCCTTCAAATATTGCCACGAAACGCACACCCCTATATGGAAGGAGCTTGTTTCATGGTGTGGTCAGGAGGAATCAGAAGCCTCCAGTTTTCATATACGATCACAGGGTCCTTGATTTACTGCCTATACGTGTGATGGACGACTTGTGTGGCCAGGGAAACAAGTACTTACACACGGAATTACATTAGGCGCCGCAACAGCGATGTCATATAGCGCCAGAAGGTGATAGAGAAGCGAGGCAGGGAGGGAGAGAGAGAGGTACCGTTAGTGGTTAGCTAAGGTAACCAGGTCAGCCACGTGTTGCATAGTGACGAAATTCCAATACCCTGCGGACAACTACCTACCTCCCTACCTACCTACCTACAACTCTTAGCTTATACTCACCTCCTTCCTACCTTCAACTCCTACCTACCTTCAACTCCTAGTTTATACTCACCTCCTTCAACTCCTACCTACCTAGATTATACTCATCACCTCCCCGGCCACTACCTAACCTACACCAACACAAACCATCCAGCCAGTTTTTTTTATTTTTTATGTTTTCATGTATCAATCCACATGCGAGATAGTTATACATGGGACTATTATTATTATTATTATTATCTCACCTCAGTGTCGAGTGTGTTGTTTAATTATGAAAACATTATATCCGAACTAGAGACACACAGAATAAAAGAATATTTCATTTCGGGAGTTCTCGTGGAAATGATAAACGTGTGTGCGTTTGTACGTCTATTGAATGTGTTGAGTGGCCTACATGTAAGGACCCTGTGATCGTGTATGGGAATAGGTGGCATCTGATTCCTCCTGACTATTCCACGAAACACGCTTCTTCCATATAGGTGGTGTTTCGTGGCAATATTTGAAGGACTCGTTGAACTCCAATTTTCTGACTACATCACAGGGCCCTTACCCAAGAAAATAATCCAAACTATATAGAGATACCAACTCTAATCATCTCACCTCTGGGTCTTCGTGGGTGAGGGGGAGTGTGTTGAGTACTTTGCCATAGGTGGGGTTGAGTACAGCTGGCCAGTAGGGGCTGGTGCTGTCATTTCGCCAACTCCTACACGGATACGAATCGGCTGTGTTGTGTGTGCGTTTACCCCCATTCTTCCTTTCGTTCCTGTTCCTCTCTCTATGTCTGCAGTCACTCACGCTTGGAAACTCAACCAGGCCGTCGTTGGTTTGTGGTTTGTACCTCTTTGGACGTGACTGGATTGACTTTGACGTTAGTATCTTGGTGTTCTTTGCCCTCTGGTGTTCGTCATAACTACTACTTGACTGTGGGAGATTCAATGTTGGTTCTTTTGACACCTTAGATTTGTTTGTTGCACGACTAGGCACCCCTGATTTCTTTGTTGTTTTCCTTTTAGGGTTTAATTTATTCTTTCCAGTACGTATCCAGGGGTCAGTCGAGTCCTTTCTTCGTTTATGTTTACCGATTCCTTTACTATGGATACTTAATAAGTTTGCAGCGTTCGTCTTCCCCAAAGCCACCTGCTGGACTACACGATCAGAAGACAACCTGTGGAATTTGTTAACCCTTTCGTGTGTCGAGGTGACTGACCCCTGCTCCTCCTCCTCCTCTTCTTCTTCCTCCCTGGCCACCGACTCATTACTTCTTTCTCTGTGTACGCGTTCCAACCGTTCCTCCTCCTCCACCTTCTCCCCCTCCTCCACCTTCTCCTCCTCTTCCTCTTCTAGGTTCTGACCCACTTCCAAATCATTGCCGTCTGCTTCTTCTTCATTTTCGTCAACCGCCTTTTCTCCTCTTTCGTCTTCTTTATACACTTCTTCCGCATCATCACTCTCTTCCTCTCCTTCTTCCAGTTCTGCTATTCTCTCCTGCAACACTTCATTATCATCATCTTCCTCTTCCTCCTCCTCCCCGCTGCCATCACTTCCTCTTCCATCCAACACCGGGAAGTGGGAGCTGGTTAGTAGTTGTCTATCACTCAGTAGTTCTTTCATTTTATGTCCTATGTCAACATTGTATTCACTCAGCTTAACGTTTCCAATGTGCATGTAAATTAACACCATCACTGCCACTAACATAAGGCAAATTTTTAGTCTTCTGCCCAACATTATTCCAACACTAACAAAGTATCATACACACATCTAGTATTTTCTTATATTTAGTTTTCCAATATTATCACTTCATCTTTGTTTCTCCGTACATCCAGACACCGCTATGGGTAAGGGAACATATCCTACAGTTCTCACCGTCCACTCCCAACTGGAACAAGAGAAGACAACAGCCGGCAACTCTCAAGTGTTGCCACAACCTCACCAGCAGAGCAACTGGTTATACAGCCAGAGGTTGGCAGCCGGCAGCTACAGGTTCCGTTTGTTAAGGTCTCCATAGACTATCAATCATACCTGCGCAAACTGGGTGGTTGCGCAGGCATAACCGTCGTGTGTGGGTGTGATTGATGGTTTGCACAAATGACTGAACCATATCCAACAGGCTTTTCGTCAATCACACGCTTATACATACATGGCTGTACAGTCGGCGGCAAGAGTCGGTTCGCCTCACTCAGCTACCTAGCGCTTCTTGAAGGATAACAAACAAAAAGATAAATCATCAATCAAACACACTCACCATACATTATTATAGTACAATATCCAGGGGGGGGGGAAATTAATATACCTCTTTGTGTGTGTGTGTGTTGTGTTCAGTTAACGAGCCTGTGAAGCATATATTTCCATACTTACTTCATATGAGACTTTTGAAGATGTGGCCAGAGGACTTTTGCCACACGTCTGTACGGTTCTATAACAATGACGAATAAACTTTCCGTCAACCCTCCATTTAATGTAACCTTTGATACTTGTCATATACACACTTACCCCTCAGGTTTAATTAAGGACCCTGTGATCGTGTATGAGACTTGGTGGCTTCTGATTCCTCCTAACTATGCCACGAAACAAACTCCTTCAATTTAGGTGGTGTTTGTGGTAATATTAGAAGGATTCATTTATCTCCAATTTTTTTTACTACAACACAGGGTCCCTTAAGGGGAGGGTATAGTTCTGACATTTTTGGAGATAATGATTCCTCCAAACTATTCCAGGCAACAGGATACCATTATTTTTCTTCATGTGGGTCTGTTTCCTGGCATACTTTGGGGGATTCAAGGTGCTCCAATCTATCAAAAGTATACTCTCCCCTTAAGGGAAGGGTACATACAGTTTTGGCATTTTGGGAGATAACGATTCCTCCAAACTATTCCTGCAACAGGCTACCATTATTTTTGTTAATCTGGTCCTGTTTCCTGGCATATTATGGAGGAATCAAGGTGCCCCGATGTACAGTCGGCGGCAAAAGTCCTGTCGCCTCACCTGCTTCACCGAGACACGCAGTATTCATGAACTCGAAAAATTGCACGTTTTCTACACCAAATATTCACGAGTCTATGAACATCGCGTGCCTCGATAAAGCAAGTGAGGAGACAGGACTTTTGCCGCCGACTGTACACTCGCGCACCACAGTCTCCAGCCCACCTGAGTTTGGGCCGGAGATATGGCTCGGATCCTTTCTGGACGACAGCCCACTCAAACTATTAAGATGCCACACAAGAACGAACATACGTTTCGAACCGATACAAGCTTGACTCCCTGTTTGACATGTATAATTGTTTTTCAAGGCTACTCAATCATATTTTGGCTGTGTGAATGACATTTATGTATATAATTATTGCAATATACTATCCCCATAATTTATAATGAACTAGCACACGAAAGAATATTGCCAGAGGATTCATGAAATCACCAACTAAACAACACAATTCAAATCAGCAAGTGAACTCCCGAGGTTTATTCGGCGCACGCGAGCGTGTGTGTCTGTATTGAGAGAGAGAGAGAGAGAGAGAGAGAGAGAGAGAGAGAGAGAGAGAGAGAGAGAGAGAGAATCATCAGACAATATCTGTTCACCTATGTGGCCGTCTAAGCACAGTGGCTAAAAATAATAATGATTCCACCGCAACATAGTGACCAATAATGTAAGGATGACCAAACACAATTTAAAACATATACAGTATATGGCTATAACAAACAACAATTTCCTACACATTAATGAACTGACATTTTATACGTTCTCAATATTATCTTCCAATAATTCCATCTTTTCATACGGAGAGGAGACACACTGCTGGTGTTTCGGGGTCACACACGCAATATTCTTCATGTTCATTTTCATGTTAATCTCACCTTACTTTTGTTAATGTTAATCAGCCAAAACATGGATACATAGGGGACTGTAATTACTGCATATTGATATAAAAATTAAATTTCACTGCATGCCATTGTCATACAAATACGGTGTTATCTCATTATCAAACGCTCGGCCTATACAACAATGTCGATTTTATTTAATGTGAAGTAATAAATAATATCTGAAAAGCAACGCCATTTTAATCAGATCACACACGGCAGAATGACTGAAAGAATGAAGAATGAGTGTGAGGAAAACACTGAGCTTCAGGACGAGTCACTATCATCAAAATGAACTTTCACAAAAAAAAAAAAAAAAAAAAAAAATCGTTCTAGATAATTTAACAAAATACATAAGATTAATCACGTTAAGGAAACAATTTCTGAGGAAGAATTTTGATGTTACAGTAGGCTACACACACACACACACACACACTGAATACCTGTGTATTCA
>JAWQEG010006034.1:20000-31960 GCA_033782935.1 Petrolisthes cinctipes
ACTTGTTACGGTACTACGAGGCTGTATTCATAGACTGTGCTGCCTTCATCTCGCCTCGCCCCCAACAAACACCTCGTACTCGTTTATATTATGTTTCACTGATAAACAAATGAGTTGGCTTTGTATCCCCTTCCTGTACTGTCTGGTTAGTAAGAAACTTTTAAATACTATTACTACTAATATTGGTACAATATATTATAATGGATACACAAACCATAATAATAGTAATAATAAGAACAATAACAACACAAGCACCAACAACAACAACAAACAAATATAGTAAATAACAACAATGATAAAATAATAACTGATAACAATGATAATAATTAATGCCCTAACATAAACTCATAAAATAAAAAACACACACAGAAACAAACAAACAAACAGACAATAAAAACATTAAATTCGAACAGGAATATTAAAAAACAAATAAAATAATAAGAGGCAGGATTTGACTCATTTTATCCACATCACCTTTTAAACAGAACTAACTAATCTTCCTGTACATGTTTACAGTTATCAGTGTTGTGTGTGTGTCTTCCTGTTGTTGTTGTTGTTGTTGTTGTTGTTGTTGTTGTAAGGACTTATTTGCGTGACCTCTTTGGAATTCTGGTACTACTGGTGATGGTGTTATGGGTGGTTGTGGTGGTTATGATAATGGTAGTAGTGATGGTGATTGTGAAAATAGTAGTTGTAGTAGAAATAGTAGTAGTAGTAGTAGTGATGGTGATAGTGGGTAGTAGTAGTAGTAGTAGTAGTAGTAGTAGTAGTGGTGATGGTGATGGTGGTAGTGGTAGTAGTAGTAGTAGTGACGGTAGTAGTAGTGGTGATGACGTCTGTTTTGTCCCCATGCATAGGCCTAATCAGAAAAGACATGAGACTGGACTTTCACATAGGACTGTACATACACCACCACCACCATCACCAATACCACACCCTCTCACAGCCCAACACAACAACAACACACATCCTTGACACCCCCACCAACCAACCCACTCTATACCTACTCTTTCAGTCAGACTCGTGCCACACCCTATACCACACAACATTCCTATCCCTCACCTGTCCTACCCTCTTTCATTCTCTCATTCTCTCTCTCTCTCTCTCTCTCTCTCTCTCTCTCTCTCTCTCTCTCTCTCTCTCAAAAAACCACCCCCTTTCTCTCGACCAGTTCACATCCAGTTACTTATATATTAGTTTTTTTTTTTTTTATCCTTCCCTGAAAAAATCCGGATCTTCTCACTCCACTCATCCAAACACTCCTCCTTTCTCTCACCAGCCCACACCTTTTTTTGTTTTTATTATTATTATTATTTTTGTAACCCGACACACATCAGGCCCAGTCTCTGAGAATTCAGAGTTGTTCGTGAAAAATGTATACATATAGGTATACATTGGTAAACTCATGAAAAATGTATATAGGTATTGTTTAACTCATGAAAAATGTATGATAGGTATTGGTAAACTCATGAAAAATGTATAATAGGTATTGTTTAACTCATAAAAAATGTATAATAGGTATTGTTTAACTCATGAAAAATGTATGATAGGTATGGTAAACTCATGAAAAATGTATAATAGATATTGGTAAACTCGGGCCTACGATACAAACCTCTGGCCCCTCACACACACCCATTCTGTATTCTACCCTCTGACACCCCTCCTTCCCACCCGACCATCACCCTTCATTACTGTTCACTTCATTACCCTTTACACTATCTTGGTTCACAAAGGGTTAGGGTTAATGTATTTACGAGCTACGTGTCTTATTTTGTTCTATGGGCACACGGATCTTCATAACATTAGTGTGAGTTCTATTCAATTATTGTTGTATGCAAATGAGATGGATGGTTGTGTTCTTGTGACTGAAACGGTATTTATTGCTTTTTATAGAAACTGTATATATTGCTTTCTATACTAAGGTGAAGAATAGGCGTATCATTTCAAGCATACTATAAAGTCTTGGAGTAATTCTGTGACCAAGGACTGAAACGCAGGCATTGACAACAGTTCCTTAAAGTGTTTGAAAGGTAACGTGTTCAGAAATCAGCATGAAACAGGTTATATTATTCCTCACTACGAATGACAGCAGGTTACCTCACTTAGATACCTGCCAACCCCCCTCCCACCACACACTATACTTCAACTAGAGTCCTGCCAACACCCCTCCCCCCACACTATACCACTTAGATTCCTGCCAACCCCCTCCCCCCCACACACTATACTTCACCTAGAATCCTGCCAACCCCCTCCCCCCATACACACACCTACACCACTTAGATTCCTGCCAACCCCCTCTACCCCCCCACACTACACCACTTAGAATCCTGCCAACACCCTCCCCCCACACACTATACTTCACCTAGATTCCTGCCAACCCCCTCTACCCCCCACACACTACACCACTTAGAATCCTGCCAACACACTCCCCCCCACACACTACACCACTTAGAATCCTGCCAACCCCACTACCGTCCACACATTATACTTCACCTAGATTCCTGCCAACCCCCTCTCCCTCCCCTTCCCCTACACACACACACACACACACACACACACGTCCGTCCCCTCCATCCATGCAGTCGGGGATGGGGTTGGGTGGGGGAGGGGAGGGAGGCAGGAGCATGAGACCTTGCACCATGACCATTTAAAGCAACTGGTCCCCCCGTCACTGAACCACTTTAATAATCACTACTTATACTCCCGTTATCCTTCCCTCCCTGCTGTACCTCACTATGCTAATTATAACATAGATGCTACCTAGATTATACTATACTGACCTATTCTAACCTAATCATTCTTGTACACTATACCCATCCATCCAGCTATTTCTTCCTAACCATTTTTATATTCCCTTCCTTACCCTGTTGCTATGACTTTTCTTTCATTTACTTCTCTCTATTCATTCTATAATTTTCTATCTTCCTAATTCCTTCCTTCCCTCTCCCTATCTTCGGCCTGCCCACCTTTTTATCACCCCCTCCTATTATTATAATTATTATTACTTTATTTGCCAGTCACTGTTCTTCATTTCATTGACCACCTTTCCTGTTGGGTTGTCTTCAAGTGATTAATTAACTCTATTGTGTGTGTGTGTGTGTGTGTGTGTGTGTGTGTGTGTGTGTGTGTGTGTGTGTGTGTGTGTGTGTGTGTGTGTGTGTGTGTGTGTGTGTGTGTGTGTGTTGTTTGGCATGGCATTACACGGACGAAGTTTTATCTATTTCTCTCTCTCTCTCTCTCTCTCTCTCTCTCTCTCTCTCTGCATGCCCCCAGTCAGCCTGTTTTAGTGACCCTGTGTGACCTCCCCTGCCCTGACCTCAGCAGCTGGGTGAAGGCTGGGGGGCAGGTTAAGAATTCAAGAGTCAATCAGTCAGCTGAAGGTGAATTAGAGAGCAAACTAAATCCACCAAACTATGCTACGAAACACACCAGCTGCTACAGTGGAATGTTTCCTGACACAGTTTGGAGGATGATATTTCTCCAGGTTTTTATTTTCAGGCTCGGTTGACCCACAATATTACCATAAACATAATATTTGTGGTTAATTAAGGACCTTGTGATCATGTATGAGATTTGGTGGTGGCTTCTGATTCCTCCTGACTATGCCACGAAACACGCTTCTTCCTTCCCTATAGGTGGTGGTGTTTCGTGGCAATATGTGAAGGACTCATTTACCTCCAATTTTCTGACACTATCACAGGGTCACTTAAGAGAATATTACATACACTTTTGGTATACTGGAGTGCCTTGATCCCTCTAAAGTATGCCAGGAAACAGGACCAGGTTAACAAAAATATAATTGGTGTTCGCTTGTACTCAGAGGGGCAAGAAGAAGCAGAAGAAGTGCATGTCCAAATTATAAAGTCAGAGTTGAGTTCAGTACCATGACATCTATTTTTACACGTCAGATGTTGGTGGTGATGAGTTGGGGTGTCGATAGTCTATATTCTATATATAGTTAGACAGCTAGATTGACATTTACTTTCGGCATTATTATTATTATTATTATTATTATTATTATAGTGATAGATAATAATAATAATAATAAAAACACTACTACTCCTACAACAACAACTACTACTACTACTACTATTACTACTACTACTACAACAACAAATATTACTACTACTGCTACTACTACTACTACTACTACTAATAATAATAATAATAATAAAACACAAACCAACAAACATCAAATCATCCTCAATCCATCTAAGCCACTTCCCTTTTTTTTTTTTTTAACCAACATAGCCAACAGGTCACAGCAATAAAGAATATGACATTGTAAACAGAGATACCGGTATATATTTTTTTTCTTCAAGTTTTTATATACCTTTAGCTACAACGTTATAATCTTTACCAGAGTCGACCCCATTGAGTGAATTTACAGGTGGTGTTGATGTTAGGAATTGTTTGTGTTTAGTTACGTCGATGATACGATGATAGTACGATACGATGATACTATTTTTTGTGATGATACGATGAGAGGCCTACTATTCTTGTGATGATACTATAGATGATACGATGAGAAGTCTACTATTCTTACGATGATACGATGAGCGACCTACTATTCTTGTGATGATACTATAGATGATACGATGAGAGGCCTACTATTCTTACGATGATACGATGATACTATTCTTACGAGGATAATATTCTTATGATAATACTATGATACGATGACACTATTCTTATGATGATACTATACTATGATACTACGATTCTATTCTTAAACCTTTATATTGAATGGCATAAGCAGTTTCTAATTTGTCATCTTTAGTGAACCAGATTAACATGTCAGAAGTGAAAGGTCTTAGTATCACACTATACTAGCAAGGCATATTTATATTTTTTATTTTTCTTGTTCATGCTTCGTTCTCTTTCCTTGGCATCATTATTATTATTATTATTATTATTATTATTATTATTATTATTATTATTATTAGTAGTAGTAGTAGTAGTAGTAGTAAGGAAATAAAAGGAAAAGAGGGACATGTGTGTGTGTGTGTGTGTGTGTGGGGGGGGGGGGGTTAGCTGTCCGTCTCTTAATTAAGTTAAGGGACCCTATGATGTTGTCAGAAAATTGGAGGCAAACAAACGAGTCCTTCAAATATCTATTACCACGAAACACCACCAATATCGACGGAGCTTGTTTCGTGGCATGGTCAGGGGGGAATCAGAAAAGCCGCCTCCATTCTCGTACACAATCACAGGGTCCTAAATTATAACTACATCATAAGGCGTGTCTGGTACCGTGTTTGTCCTTGAATAAAGTAGGTATTTAAGGGAAAAAAGAAAAAGCGAAGAGAGACCAACAAAACATGAAGGTCAAAGGAAGAGATATATATATAAAATGGGGGTAAAAAGGACCCTTCACTTCTGACCATCAATAACATCAGACACAGACGACAACAACAACAACAATACTCGTACATATTATTAAAAGTTATTGAAAAGCATGTAGGAATTGAAATGGATGAATGTAGTAAGTTATTGAAAAGCATGTAGGAATTGAAATGGATGAATGTGGTAAGTTATTGAAAAGCATGTAGGAATTGAAATGGATGTAGTAAGTTATTCAGAAGCATGTAGGAACAGAAATGGATGGATGTGGTAAGTTATTGAAAAGCATGTAGAACTGAACTGGATTTAGCTGTCCACAAATAACTTAGCATAAGGTGTCCTATTTACATAACTCTGTATCAATATCATCATCATCATTATTATTATTTCTATTATTGAGGTACAGTAGTTATATTTTATTTTTATTATTATTTACGGTATCACCTGGATGCTTGACAACCACTGAAGGTTAAGACACATAGCGACCTTCACCATATACCGAGATGATATGGTTTTTACACCACAGTCCCCGCCTTACTCGGTCTGTGTAAGAGGAATATAAAACAGTAAAACCTTAAAAAATGATACTAAATTATACTACAACACTGACACACCTATATATTACACTGACACATCTGTATATTACACTGACACACCTGTATATTACACTGACACACATGCATACAACACTGACACACCTGTATACAACACTGACACACCTGTATATAACTCTTGATACACATGCATACAACCCTGACACACCTACACATATACCAAAGCCAAAACAAGGTAGAGACAACATCTATACTCACTATATAGTCTTGGATTCCCTAAGTATTGAAGTCGAACAAAACATAATTATAAACTATATAATATTTCAATCCATTTTTCGTTTTCTTTTCCTTTTTTATCCCAATTAGAAGCCTAAAATTGTCTAAAATGTTTGTGTTCTTTCAAATAATATTTTTTTTTTAGCTTTTAGGGAGGAGGGTAGACAAGAATATACATATACACATACATACAAATACATTTACACATATATACGTACACATACATTAACATATACATACCTACATATAATATTATAACCCAATACATACATGGTCCAAAAATTATCTACATTTTTTTATGAGAGGGACTACACACACACACACACACACACACACACACACACACACACACACACACTTGCTCAACTGTGTGTGTACTGTGGCAGATCAGATTAGCAAGGCCAGATAACACTAGTGATACGATAATACAATAACAAATACTTCTATACATAAAGGAGTCAACAATGCAGGGAAATATTTGCACAATAATAACAATAATAATAAGTTAACCTTGGAACTACATCTTGTATATTATTGTACTAATTCTTACTCAGATGTTGTGTTTCTTTTCAGAGAGAGAGAGAGAGAGAGAGAGAGAGAGAGAGAGAGAGAGAGAGAGAGAGAGAGAGAGAGAGGAGAGAGAGAGAGAGAGAGAGAGAGAGAGAGAGAGAGAGAGAGAGAGAGAGAGAGAGTTGGGAGAAGACTGGAGACAAATGATGAAATGGAAAGAGAAGAAGTAAGGAAGGGAGATGAAAGGGAAATAGAAAGGAAACAGTAAACGAAAAAGAGAAACGAGGAAAAAGCAGAAAGATGAAATGAAAAGGAGGGTATGAAGCCAGAGAGAGAGAGAGAGAGAGAGAGAGAGAGAGAGAGAGAGAGAGGAGAGAGAGAGAAGTGAAGAGAAAGGCTGACTGAGGCAGAGAATGAAGAGGGGGGAAAAAATAAGAGGTAATGAGTTGAAAAGTGAAATGTGAAAACAGAGAGAGAGAGAGAGAGAGAGAGAGAGAGAGAGAGAGAGAGAGAGAGAGAGAGAGAGAGAGAGAGAGAGAGAGAGCACATACTTTCCGATCCAAACGAGATATATACAGCATTTGAAAGCACACACACACACACAGAGAGAGAGAGAGAGAGAGAGAGAGAGAGAGAGAGAGAGAGAGAGAGAGAGAGAGAGAGAGAGCACATACATACAGCATTTGAAAGCACACACACACACACACACACAGAGAGAGAGAGAGAGAGAGAGAGAGAGAGAGAGAGAGAGAGAGAGAGAGAGAGAGAGCACATACATACAGCATTTGAAAGCACACACACACACACACAGAGAGAGAGAGAGAGAGAGAGAGAGAGAGAGAGAGCACATACTTTCCGATCCAAACGAGATACACACAACATTTGAAAGCACACACACACACACACACAGAGAGAGAGAGAGAGAGAGAGAGAGAGAGAGAGAGAGAGAGAGAGCACATACTTTCCGATACAAACGAGATATATACAGCATTTGAAAGCACACACACACACACAGAGAGAGAGAGAGAGAGAGAGAGAGAGAGAGAGAGAGAGAGAGAGAGAGAGAGATCAAGGTCGACCACAACAACTTCACTTTCAAACTTCCCTCCCATTGGTTGGTTGGATTGGTACTGGAGGCTGGCTACCCGGGACAACACGATAGCTATAGTTACCACATCTCACCACATACACACACCAGCATCAACAGTCTCTCATACACACACACACACACACCAGCATCAACAGTCTCTCATACACACACACACACACCAGCATCAACAGTCTCATACACACACACACACACCAGCATCAATCTCATACACACACACACACACCAGCATCAACAGTCTCATATACACACACACACACACCAGCATCAATCTCCTATACACACACACACACCAGCAGCATCAACAGTCTCACACACACACACACACACACCAGCATCAACAGTCTCTCACACACACACACACACCAGCATCAACAGTCTCATACACACACACACACACCAGCATCAACAGTCTCATACACATACATACACACCAGCATCAACCTCCTATACACCACACACACATACCAGCATCAACAGTCTCTCATACACACACATACACACACACCAGCATCAACAGTCTCATATACACACACACACACATACACACCAGCATCAACAGTCACACACACACACACACACACACCAGCAACAGTCTCCTATACACACACACAAACTCGTATCTACATTCATTCAATATAAACTCATTCTATCTCCATTCTTCGCTTGTATGGTTTGTTATGGTTTTATTCTGACTACCACATCTCACCATACACACACACACACCAGGACCAGTCTCCTATACACACACACAAACTCGTATCTAACTTCATTCAATAAAAATTCCTTCTTATTCCATTCTTCGCTTGTGGTGTATTGTGAATTTATTGTTTTTCCTATAGAACAACTTCACACACACACACACACACACACACACATACAATAATTAGGGTTAACAATGTTTCTCGATTTTTAAGTTAAGCCTTTCTCTTAACAGTGTTGTCTTTTGGAATTGTTTCGTATTTTTCTCAAGATTATTCTATTCACTTGTGGAGATCTATATAGCCAGTCAGAGGCTGAACTAACTAAATGATAAATCTCGTACACACTTAACATTTCCTTGCATACAGCTACCTCGACATTATTTAGGGGACCCTGTGATGTATATAGTCAGAAAATTGGAGATATGTGAGTCCTTCAAATATTGCCACGAAATACCACCTCTATAGAAGAAGGAGCTTGTTTCTTGGCATTATCAGGAGGAATCAGAAGCCTCCAATTTTCATACACGATCACAGGGTCCTTAATAAACCAGAAAAGAAATTTGATCTATACAAGTAGAATACCAAAAATAAAAGTAGGCATATAAATGTCTGCAGACAAGATGGCAAGTATGGAGGGAGGGAGAGAGAGAGGGAGAGAGAGAGAGGAAGGGCAAGGGTAGGGGGTGGAGAAATGGGAAGGGGTGAAGGTGGTGGTGGTGTGGGGGGGAAAAAGGGGAGGGTGAAGGTGTGTGTGTGTGGGGGGAGGGGGATGACGAGAACTGATAAAGAGAGGGGGCAGGAGAACCCCCACGACATTTAGGAAGTGGAATAGCTCGTGTCAACATGGTGGTGAGTTGGTGTCCAGTCGGGTGTTGTAGTGTCTTTCGCAATCACATTAATAATAATAATAATAATAATAATAATAATAGCTTGTCTTTCGCATTCGCATTCATAATAATAATCATAATAACCTTTGTCTTTTGCAATTGCATTATTATTATTTTCATTATTATTATTATTATCTTGATACTATAAACGAGTGTTCTTGTTTCTCGAAGTAATACAGTACTAATTTTAATTCGTTTATGCAAAATCATGTTACTGACAATACTCTACTACATTTTCCTATTACGGAAATATTAATTAAATAATAATTTCTATTATTAATTAATTATTTTTAGACTGCCAAAATATATCAGTCTGTGTATCTCATGTTATATCAAGTACAATATTGGTGAATGTGGAGCAACTGATTCCTCCATACTATTTCAAGCAACAGAACACCATTATTTTTGTTCATCTGGTCTTGTTTCCTGGTATACTTTGGAGGAATCAAGGCACTTCAATGTTACAAAGGTGAATTACCCACCCCTTAAGGGACTCTGTGATTTAGTCAAGAATATCGGAGGTAAACGAGTCCTTCAAATATTGCCACGAAACACCATCTATATAGAAAGAGCTTGTTTAGTGGCATAGTCAGAAGGAAGCAGAAGCCTCAATTCACATAACAACGATTACAGGGTCCTTAAGAGCATAAAATAATACCTTTTAGTCCTGTATTTATGTAATTAATGAACCACGAGATTATGTGGTTGAGAGGAAATTTTGTGAAGACGTCAATAGGCAGGCATTCATCCAAAGCAATGTACCAGCTGAAAAAAATATATATATCCTGTGATACAACTCTCCTCGTCTCACACATAATAACACGTAAACTCTAGGGTATTAACGGAATGAAAATAATGCAAGTATGGAATGTATGGTTGAAGTGACAGTACAATACAATAGTCAAATCCAACACTTCTGAACTCCTTCGATTAAATAACACGGTGAAGAGAAATTATGTAAAAATTAATGTCCCATATTATAGAATTCACTTAATTAAATGGCTGTTTCACTTTCATTCGCCCCATGCACTTCTGTTGATCAAGAATGCATATCTGTGGTGGTGTGAATTGTACTTGTGGTGATGTGAAGTGTACTTGTGGTGTTATGAAGTGTACTTGTGGTGGTGTGAAGTGTATCTGTGGTGGTGTTAAGTGTACTTGTGGTGGTGTGAAGTGTATCTGTGTTGGTGTGAGGTGTATCTGTGGTGGTGTGAGGTGTATCTGTGTTGGTGTGAAGTGTATCTGTGTTGGTGTGAGGTGTATCTGTGGTGGTGTGAAGTGTATCTGTGTTGGTGTGAGGTGTATCTGTGGTGGTGTGAAGTGTATCTGTGTTGGTGTGAAGTGTATCTGTGTTGTTGTGAAGTGTATCTGTGGTGATAAGAAGTGTACATGTAGTGTTGTAAAGTGTAGTGTACGTACAGTCACGAGCATAAGTTTCTTTACCCCCATGGCGAGAATGAGGTCGAAGTTGTGGTTGGAGAAGGGCCAGGCAAACGAACACTGGGAGTCAGTATCTCATGACGGTGTAAAATTTGTTGTATTCAAGTGAACACCTCTAGTGACATGAAGCATCATACCAACATTACGAACTGGTTCATTTTTGTTCGTCCAGTCCATATCCAACGACGACTTCGACCTAACTCTCGCCAGGGGGGTAAAGAAACTTATGCTCGTGACTGTACCTAATGTGGTGAAAACTGTATACCCTGTGGATGAAAACGATGTATAAGTGTTGGTGATGAAGGTGTACCTGTGAGAGTTTCAATGTGTACAGTCGCGAAACATAGTCCTGCATCACCTTCTAATACAATTGTCGAAAAAAAAAAAATAAATAAATAAATAAAATAATAATAATAATAATAATAATAATATATATATCAATTATGCAAAACTATAAATTTGTTGGACTCTATCATATTGGTTCATAAGGCCCACTCAAATGGCTTATACTTTCATTCACCTGATGCAGTATTCTTGGTTGAGACTGTACATGTGCTGGTGTAAACAAAATATCAACATAAGTCAATATATTATGTATGTGTGTGTGTGTGTGTGTGTGTGTGTGTGCTGTGTGTGTGTGTCTGATGGCGTGCAGGTGAATTGTGAGCCAGCAGATGTGTGTGAATAATTATGTGCTTGTATGTACGTAACTGCTTTTGTGTGTGTGTGTGTGTGTGTGTGTGTGTGTGTGTGTGTGTGTGTGTGTGTGTGTGTACTGTCACTACCACAACAACAACAATACTCTCACTTCTCATGTCACACCGTTAAGGAATTGCTACACACATCTCTCCCTTTCACTACGCCAACACACACACACACACACACACACACACACACACACACACTATTTGCACATGCCTTTAAACATCGAGTGCACAGAGTCCCCTAAAACCCTGATGGAAGATACTTTTTTGTGAGAGGATGTTATGAGATGAGATGTTATGAGATGTGAGAGGGTGTTACGAGATGAGATGTTATGAGATGTGAGAGGGTGTTATGAGATGTGAGAGGGTGTTATGAGATGTGAAAGGATGTTATGAGATGTGAGAGGATGTTATGAGATGTGAGAGGATGTTAT
>JAWQEG010006035.1:0-10000 GCA_033782935.1 Petrolisthes cinctipes
TATCTTTCTATCTATCAATTTATCTATCCATCCATCCATCAATCAATGCATCTATCCATCCATCTATCTATCTATCTATCTATCCATCCATCTATCTATCTATCTATCTATCCATCCATCTATCTATCCGCTATCTATCCATCTATCCATTTATCTATGCATCTATCCTTCTATCTATCCATGTATGCTTCTATCTATCCATCTATCCATCCATCTACCTAACAATCTATCTACCCATCCATCTATTCATCTATCTATATATCCTTCTATCTATCCATCTATCTAACAATCTATCTAGCCATCCTTATATCTATCTATCCATCCTTATATCTATCTATCCATCTATCTATCTATCTATCTATCCATCTTTCTATCTATCCATCTCTACCTTCTCCCTTCTTGTCATTGGTATATGGGGGAGTCACCATTTAAATTCCTCCTTCACTTTAAAAGTCAGAGAGGGAGAGGCCTAATTAAGGATACCCACTAATTGTTTCTCTCTCTAACTCTCTCTCTCTCTCTCTCTCTCTCTCTCTCTCTCTCTCTCTCTCTCTGTATGTGTGCGTGTGTGTGTGTGTGTATGTCTGTCTGTCTGAGCGAGAGAGGAGAGAGAGAAAAGAGAATAGAATGAGAGAAAGAAATGCTGGACAATAAAGAAAGGACCAGGGAGAGGGAGAACAAAAACGAAGGCAATGAAAAGATATTTATGATACCAAGAGAAATACAGTATGGAAGGAGGAGAAAAGACGGGAGAGAGAGAGAATAAAGGGAGAGGAGGAGAAGGGAAAAGAGAGGAGAGAGAAAAGAGGAGGAGAAGAGAAAGAGAAGAGAGAGAAGAAGAAAGGAGAGGAAAGAAGAGTGGTGAGGGGTAGAGGAGGAGGAGGAGGAGGAAAGAGAGAAGGGAAAAGGAATTGGAAGAAGATATATAAGAGAGAGAGAGGAATGAGAGAAAGGAGAATGAGAGGCGGGGAAAAAGAGAGCGGAGGGGGAAAGGAAAGATAGGAGAGGGAAAAAGAGAGGAGGTGGGGGAAAGAATAAGGAGGAAGAGAGGAGAAGAGAGAAAAAGAGGAGGGAGATAAAATAAAGGGGAGAGGGAGGAGTGGGGGAAAAGAGGGAGGAGGTAGGGGAGAGGGGAGGAGGTAGGGGAGAGGGAGGAGGTAGGGGAGAGGGAGGAGGTAGGGGAGAGGGAGGAGGTGGGGGGGAGGGAGGAGGTGGGGGGGGAGAAGGAGGAGGTGGGGGGGAGAGGGAGGAGTGGGGGAGAGGGAGGTGGGGGGGAGAGGGAGGAGTGGGGGAGAGGGAGGTGGTGAGGGAGAGGGAGGTGGTGAGGGAGAGGGAGGAGGTGGGGGGGAGAGGGAGGAGGTGGGGGGGAGAGGGAGGAGGTGGGGGGGAGAGGGAGGAGGTGGGGGGGAGAGGGAGGAGGTGGGGGGAGAGGGAGGAGGTGGGGGGGGAGAGGGAGGAGGTGGGGGGAGAGGGAGGAGGTGGGGGGGAGAGGGAGGAGGTGGGGGGAGAGGGAGGAGGTGTGGGGAGAGGGAGGAGGGGGAGAGAGAGAGAAGGAGGTGGGGGGAGGGAAGGGAAGGAGGCTAAAATTGAGGAGGTAATTTTTTTTAGTCCTCCTAAATTGAGGTCAATGTCAGAGAAAAAAGAAAGAGGGAAGAATAATGAGAGAGAGAGAGAGAGAGAGAGAGAGAGAGAGAGAGAGAGAGAGAGAGAGAGAGAGAGAGAGAGAAACACTGTGGATTTCCTTTTCACTTGCAGTTTGGAGACAAAAGTTAGCAAGCTGATGTGAAAAAGAAATATCGCACCACCAAAGGAAGGAAAAGGAGGAGGAAGGAAAAGAAGAGAGAAAAGAGGAGGAGGAGGAGGAGGAGGAGGAGGAGGAGGAGGAGGAAGAGGAGGAGGAGGAGGAGGAAAAGGAGGTGGAGCAAGAAAATGAGGGAGAAGAAGAGAGAAAAGAGGAGGAATAAAGGAGGAGAGAGACTGAGGAAGAAGAGAAAGGAAAAAGATACCATTAATGGGAAAGAATGAGGAGAAAAAGTAGGAAGGAAGAAGAAAGAGATAGAGGAAGAATAAAAACGAAGATATAAGAAAGACATGGAAGGAAAAAGAAAGGGATGGAGGAGAAGAAAGAAAGGGATGGAGGAGAAGAAAGGGATGGAGGAAGGAGAAGAAAGAGATAAAGGAAGAAAGTATATAAGAGATTGAAGAGGAAGGAAAGGGAAATAGGAGAAGGACAACCAGCTTCCCCAGTAATATCCTTCAAGATGGTCACCAACACAACACAACACAACACCTACCCCATACAACAACACAACAAGAACAAGAACAACAACAACACAACACAACACAACACAACACCCATGCAACACACACAACACATCAAAACACAACACTTACACACACATTAGTACACGACACAACACAACACCATACCTACACACACACTAGTACAACACAACACAACACGACACCTACACACACACTAGTACACAACAACAACAACACCCACACACACACACTAGTACACAACATAACACAACACCCACACACACACACTGGTACACGACACAACACAACACCCATTCAACACAACACAACGCAACACCCATACAGCACATTACATCTTAATAACACACACACACACACCAACTGCGTGTGAAAATGTACACAACTTTTCCAATACACATTTCTAAACGTTGGTGCGTGTTGATGGTGATGCAAAACTGTCCGCATTAATGAGAGAAAAGTGGACATTTTTAACCATTTTTCCTGGCCAGTATTATTTTTTTGTGAGAGACTTTTATAGAGAGTTTAACACACACGCAATCACCCACCTACCCACCCACACACACACACGCACACACAGAGCAATGGGCGCACACACACACACACACACACACACACACGCACACACAGAGCAATGGGCGCGCACACACACACACACACACACACACACACACACACACACACACACACACACCTAAAACCAGGCAGAAGGTTAACTCTTGAACCAACAGTCAGCCAACCAGTCGACGCCACAAGAAACTTAAGACTCACCTGACAGTCACCAAGAGGCAAAACTCATTGAAACTCCCAGCCACTCGGAAGACCAAATGTTGTGAAAGAAGTTAGCTTAGGTTAGATTGGTTTAGTTTGGTTTGGTTTGGTTTGGTACACGAAAGACGTAGTAATGTTGTGAAAGAAGTTATTTTAGGTTAGGTTGGGTTAGATAAGGTTAGGTTGGGTTAGATAAAGATAGGTTGCTGGGTATTTTTTCATGTTTATGTTTTCAGTAAGGACAAAACTATACCCACTTATCATTGTGCCTGGAATAATGAAAAACAAACAGATCACTAGGCCATAACCAGGCATATGTCAATACACAAACAAGCCTATTGAATGTCGTAAGGTCGTAGGGTTAGGGGGAATACAGATGAGGGTAGGGCATGCCATAATAGACCATCCATGTAAAACACACAGTAACGTCAGCAATGAATGAATCTCAATGAGTATACCACCACACACAGAGAGATCTAACCTGGATGCTTTAGTTAGGAGACCAACCCATGCATGTACCTATTTTTTTCATTAATGTTTATATTTATTTACCAGTGTATACCAAAACCACCACCATTCTGACAAATCATTAGAACACTGAGAACCATAATTTTATCCCAACATCCAACTCAGCCACCACCATCACTATTAACGACGAATTTTTACTTTACTTCTTTTCCAGGGGATATGACTCTCTCTCACTCTCTCACTCACTCACTCTCCCTCACACACACTCTCACTCTCTCTCTCTCACTCTCTCTCTCTCTCACTCACTCTCTCTCTCATTGTCTCCAGGAACAGTCAGTGGGTCTTTGGTATAATAAAACCAATATCTTCAGATGAGTTCTTATAATTGGACAAGGATTTTCAATCTAGCGGGTCTGTTCGTCCAAGGCTCCCTTTTTGTAACTTTTTAAGGGTAGATGGATAGGTAACATTTATGGATAGGTAACATTTCGGGTTATAGGGTTTGATTGAAAGCTCCTAGTTGGTCTCCAAACACGAAATACTACTACTACTACTACTACTACTACTACTACTACTACTACTACTACTACTACTACTACTACTACTACTACTACTACTACTACTACTACTACTACTACTACTACTACTACTACTACTACTACTACTACTACTAATAATAATAATAATAATAATAATAATAATGATACTACTACTACTACTACTACTACTACTACTACTACTACTACTACTACTACTACTACTACTACTACTACTACAACTACTACTACTACTAATAATAATAATAATAATATATAAACCATTGTAATGCATATATCTTATCTTTCCCTTTCCTTCTTTCTCACCACTCTTTCCAACCTTCCTTCCTCCTTCCTCACCATCATCCCCCTCCTTCCTCACCATCTTTTCTCTCCCATCCTTTCCCCAACCCTTCACTCCGTTCTCTCTCCTTATTCCTTTCCTCACCATCATCCTCCCCTCCTTCACCATCATCCTTCCTCCCCTTCCTTCTCCCACAGTTCCCTCACTACCCCTTCCTTCTTTCCTTCCTTCCCTTTCCTCATCCTCCTCCTTCCCTTTCCTTCACCATCATCCTCCACCCTTCCCTCACCATCCATTCATTCCTTCCCTTCCCTTTCCTACACCACCATCATCCTCCACACTTTCCTCACTATCCCTTTCCTCCTCGTCACCTTCCTTCTCCTCGTCACCCCTGTCAAACACCTCTGCTTTATCTGCCAGAACACAAAAGCACATCACATCACCCAAACCCTGACCCACTTCTGTCAAGGATCCAATATTAATAATCTATCAACACTGTGTGATTAATGACCTGTGAAAAGGAGAACAGTATATTTTTTGGGTGCATTTGAGAGCCTTGATTCCTCCATAGTATGCCGGGAAACAGGACCAGATTGACAAAGATAATGGTGGCATGTTGTTGGATATAGTTTGGTGGAATCAGCTGCCCCCCAGATTTACCACCACCAACAACACTGTACTGTACTACCCCTTTAATTAAACCACTACCTATGTTTTATTTATGATTATTTTACCTGACGACAATGTACACCCGAGCTTGTAAATTTTATGACCACGTAACTAGATGTTTATGTCATTACATTTTGTGCTGGTAACATTGAATGGGGAGGAATCAGAGTACTGTAGGTGGAACACAGTACAGCCACATGATACATACAATATCTCGCCAACCATGACACCTTCCCCACACAGTGTTACCACCTCAGATGACCTACCAAAAAAAAACTAGGTACGGTACGTGGACGAGAATTTAAGAACTCGAGTATACACACATTTTCTTCTCAACTCACTCTATTGTTTAGCACTCCAAACTGTACTGTAGTTTAAAATGGATCCACAAAAACAATATTAATGAATAATAATTTGTTTCTTGGCATTATTTGGAGGAATCATAAGTCCCTAGGGAAAAAATAAAACAGAACAAAGGAAATATGTATAAAAAGAGAGAGAGAGAGAGGAAAAAAATCTTATCCCTAGCGGAGTGAGCGAGTCTTCTAACTGTTCAGATATTTTTCTTGCCTCTGATTTTGGAAAATTTTATAGCCTGGTCCGAACTTAACTCCTCCTAGACCATACCAGATATCATCACCAAACTTTCAGAAAAGTTTCCTACAGTATTGGGGTAAGTTTTAATTCTATTTAGAACTAGTCTACAGTGGTTAAAAGGAAAATATTCCCTTAGTGACTCTAATCATCAGCGACGAATTTCAACTTCGCTCAGCCTTCCAAAGTCTTCAGCTTTGGACACTTAATTTTTAAAATTCATAGGGTTCTTTTGGTCTATTATCTCCCTTCCTCCTCCTCCTCCTCCAGACATCTATTATAATATGGCAAAGGGAGGGGATCCGTGCCCCCCTAAACTCTTGCCCCCGTCCTCCCTCCCTCTCCCCTGCCCCTCTACCCCCTTGTCCCCCTACCCCCTTACACCCTAACCCCCGCGACCCCATAACATATTTTTTTTACCTCAATCTATTTTTTGTATTTCACAGGTGAGGACATTAATAAGGGTTCTTTCTTTTATTTCTTGCCTTTACAGTACGTCGTCTTCACTTTCCTTAATATATGAATAAATAAAACTAATATAGTACATAATAATGTTATTATTATTATTATTATTATTATTATTAATATTATTATTATTATTATATTATTATTATTATTATTATTATTATTATTTTTATTATCATTATTATATTATTATTATTATTATTATTATATTATTATTATATCATTATCATTATATTATTATTATTATTATTATGTTTGTATAAATCTGAGTTATTCGGTTTCATTTTATATTATCTATTTTGGACGTTGTATAGAAGAGCAGACAAAATATTACTTATTAGACAGAAAATTTGTAAGGAAAAAATATAACAATAAAAAGATGAAAACAACACCAATATTTGTTTTACTAATCCGATACACTGTAAAATAATAATAATAATAATAATAATAATAATAATAATAATAATAATAATAATAATAATAATAATATTAATAATAATAATAATATTATTAATAATAATAATAATAATAATAATAATAATATAATGGTTAAAAGGATGGAAATAATTATCATACTCCTCAAATTAAACTGAGAAACTGCAAAAAAATATTAATAGTTTAATATAATGTTTAAAATTATGAAAATAATTATGATAATTGTCTAACTAAACTCAGACATTGTAATAATAATAATAATAATAATAATAATAATAATAATAATAATAATAATAATAATAATAATAATAATAATAATAATAATAATAATAATAATAAAAATAAAAATAATAATAATAGTAATAATAATAATATATAATAAATTGGTTAAAATGAAATTAATAACCATACTCGTCTTACTAAGCTGAGAAACCTTAACAAGAAAATAATAATATAATGGCTCAATGATGAGGAGGAGGCACCCTGAGATGTAGTCAAAATATTGGAGGTAAACGAGTCCTTCAAATTTTGCCACGAAACACCACTACCTATATGGAAGGAGCATGTTTCGTGGCATGGTCAGGAGTAATCAGAAGCCTCCAATTTTCGTACACGATCACAGGGTTCCTTAAGAGAGGGAGGGTGGCAGGGGTTCATAGCGAGCTGAAGGAGAAGGTACAAAGGAGTAGATAAGAGCTGTAATGAGGGTAATGGTGCGTCTTGGAGAGCCACTTTACCTCCTCTGATGGCACGTAATGTATGAGGTGATGGGGTGGATAGAGTTGGGTTCAGGTGAGGTGAGGTGAGGTGAAGTGGAATGGAAGCTTGTCACATATATATATATAAATACATACGCACACACGTATATATATATAGACAGTACACAGAGAGGTGATGGGAATGAGTGGAGATGAGGCTTGTCACACACACACACACACGATATCTTCCTTGCCTCCCTCAAGCATACCATCTCTTCTCTCCTGACTCCCTCCCTCCCTCCTTCACCTTTCCCTCCCCCAAGCATAGCATATTTTCTCTCCCCCCTCCCTCCCTCCTCCTCCTTCTTCTCTCCTTCCATCACCCATCCCACTCACTCCCTTAAGCATAACATGTATTTCCTCTCCCCTCCCTCCTTCTATCACACATTCTTTCCCTCTCTCAAGCATACCATGTCTTCTTTCCCCCCTCCCTCCCCCTCCTCTCCTTCCATCACACATCATTTCCCTCCCCCAAGCATACCATGTCTTCTCTCCCCCTTCCCTCCCTCACCCCTCACCTTTCATTACACATCCTTTCCCTCCCTCAAGCATACCATGTCTTCTCTCCCCCTTCCCTCCCTCACCCCTCACCTTTCATTACACATCCTTTCCCTCCCCTAACCATACCATGTCTTCTCTCCCCCTCCCTCCTTTCCTCCTCCTCTCCTTCCATCACACATCCCATTCACTCTCTGACTCGCAAAACATAAACAAACACTATACAGACTGCGAGGGTAAACATCACACAGGTTAAAAAAGTCTATTATAGAAAAGAGAGGCACTTCAATGTAATGTGGGGCCAAGGGAAGCAGACCACTGGGCCAACTACTTCACATTTTTACTTTTCCTCCCTTTCCTTACATTCCTTCTTCAGTTATGACCTTCTTTTTTTAGTTCATTCTTTCTCGTCGCCTTTCAATTCGTTCGTTCCTTTCTTTATTCCTTTGTTTTTTTTTCATTCCCTTTGTCGTCTTTCAATTCGTTCGTTCCTTTCTTTATTCTTTTTTTTTTTCATTCCCTTTGTCGTCTCCCAGTTCGTTCGTTCTTTCCTCCTTCCTATTTTCTTTTCATTCTCATTTTTCGTCTCTCAGTTCGTTCTTTCCTTACTTCCTTCCTTCCTTTCTTTCTTTCTGCTTCCTTATTGTTATTTTCACTCCCTTTGCCTATTTTCAGTCTATTCCTTCCTTCCTTCCTTCCTTCCTTCTCCCATTTATAGTTTTATTTTATTTTTTTTATACCCTTTGCCTTTTCTCAGTCCATTCATTCTATCCTTCCTTCCTTCCTTCCTTCCATCTTTTCATTCCTTTTGCCTTCTCTCAGTCATTTCCTACCATTTTTTTCCTTCTTTCTGTTCATTTATTTCATTCCATTTGTCTACTCTCAGTTTATTCCATCATTCCTCCTTCCTTCTTTTTATCCCCCTTGCTTCCTTCTCAGTTCATTTCTCTCTTCTTTTCATTTCCCATCCCTTCCTTCCTACCATCTTCACTTTCCTTCTCATTTTCCTCCTCTTATGTTTCCTTATCCTTCCTTAATTCCCTCTTCGTCCCCTACTCACTCCTTTTTTCATCATCCTCCTCCTCCTCCTCTTTCACCTTCCCCTCCTCGTCAGTGCTCTTTCTCCTCCTCCTCCTCCTCCTTTCTCCACTTCCTATCTTCTAATCCTTCCCCCTTCCCTTCTCCTTCTCCTTCTCATCTTCTCATCTTCCTCCTCCTTCACAACCCCTTCCTCCTCCTCCTCCTTTTTTCTCCATTTCCTATCTTCTAATCTTTCCCCCCTCCCTTTCTCCTTCCCCTTCTTCTTATCTTCCCCCCTTCCTCCTCCTTCACCACCTCTTCACTTCCTCCCCCCCCCCTCCTCCTCCTTTTCCTCCTCCCAGACCCAAAACATTTCATCACCTTCGTAACCTCTTTTTCCACCACCAATTCCACTGACTTCCACTCGCTCCACTCTCAGGAAGAAAATATGTTGAAATAGTAAAGGACTTGTATATTCTGGTTATCTTCCCTTTTGTATGGACCCAGTGCTGAGATGTACAGTCGGCAAAAAAAGTTTCGTTACCACCCCTACGTTGATTTTAACATGGGTAAGCCCGGTATTGTTGGTACTCCGCCGACTGGGTAGCTGTGACTCGTGTCATTAGGGACGGGAATCGTCATTGCCCCGGCAGTGTCAACTTTTTTATATCAAAAGTTTAGCTGATTTTAAATTAGATTTTGAATGTTGAAGAACTCTTACTATTTAACTATTCATTATTAAACATAAGGAAATGCGTTTGAGTATTTTAGAACAAAAATAACCATGAAATACCCAGAAAAAATAGCACTGGCTGAAAGAACTTCATTCCTGCTTGACTGCCCATGACACACTGAGGGGCAGTGGCCAGGGGCACGGACTCATGGAGGCCGGAGGGTGGCAGAGGTACGACACTCACCAGTCAAGTATACCAACATTACATCACACTGTTTTAGGGATGGTAAGGAAATTTTTTTTGCCGACTGTACACCCACAATAAAATATCCACCGACACTTTCCTTTCATCATAGTAAATATCTTGGTAATAAAGAACAACAAGTGTATGGTTTTGCAGCACCTCATCATAATAATTGAGGGGGTTGAATTAACGTAAGGTGTTGCATGATAATATTTAGATATGATACTGATTTATTTGCACGATGGTAGGAAGGTGTCGGTGGTCATTTGATTGTGGCTGTAC
>JAWQEG010006035.1:15000-25000 GCA_033782935.1 Petrolisthes cinctipes
TCGTCGAAGAGTAAGTTTAAATTTAATAACACCACTTCGACCAAACAGGACTCATACAATATCTGTGAAGGACAAGACGGGAATGGAACAGAACAATTATATGTGATGGACAAGAATAGCACAAACGGGCACCTTCTGAGACACACACATACACCTTCTGAGACACACATACACCTTTTGAGACACACACATACACCTTCTGAGACACACATACACCTTCTGAGACACACATACTCCTTCTCAGACACACATACACCTTCTGAGACACACATACACCTTCTGAGACACACACATACACCTTCTGAGACACACATACACCTTCTGAGACACACGTACACCTTCTGAAACACACATACACCTTCTGAGACACACACACACCTTCTGAGACACACACATACACCTTCTGAGACACACTCATACACCTTCTGAGACACACACATACACCTTCTGAGACACACACATACACCTTCTGAGACACACACATACACCTTCCGAGACACACACACACCTTCTCAGACACACATACACCTTCTCAGACACACATACACCTTCTGATACACACACATACACCTTCTCAGATACACATACACCTTCTGAGACACACATACACCTTCTCAGACACACACACACCTTCTGAGACACACACATACACCTTCTGAGACACACACATACACCTTCTCAGACACACACATACACCTTCTCAGACACACACATACACCTTCTCAGATACACATACACCTTCTGAGACACACACACACCTTCTGAGACATACATACACCTTCTGAGACACACACACACCTTCTGAGACACACATACACCTTCTGAGACACACATACACCTTCTGAGACACACATACACCTTCTGAGACACACACATACACCTTCTGAGACACACATACACCTTCTGAGACACACATACACCTTCTGAGACACACACATAACCTTCTGAGACACACACACACCTTCTGAGACACACACACACCTTCTGAGACACACATACACCTTCTGAGACACACATACACCTTCTGAGATACACATACACCTTCTGAGATATACGTACACCTTCTCAGACACACATACACCTTCTCAGATACACGTACACCTTCTCAGATACACGTACACCTTCTGAGACACACACATACACCTTCTGAGACACACACATACACCTTCTCAGACACACATACACCTTCTCAGATACACGTACACCTTCTCAGACACACATACACCTTCTGAGACACACACACACCTTCTCAGATACACGTACACCTTCTCAGACACACATACACCTTCTGAGACACACACATACACCTTCTCAGACACACATACACCTTCTCAGATACACATACACCTTCTGAGACACACATACTCCTTCTGAGACACACACATACACCTTCTGAGACACACACACCTTCTGAGACACACATACACCTTCTCAGACACACATACACCTTCTCAGACACACAGGTACACCTTCTCAGACACACATACACCTTCTGAGACACACACACACCTTCTGAGACACACACATACACCTTCTCAGACACACACATACACCTTCTGAGACACACACATACACCTTCTCAGACACATATGCACCTTCTGAGACACACGTACACCTTCTCAGACACACATACACCTTCTCAGACACACGTACACCTTCTGAGACACACACATACACCTTCTGAGACACACACATACACCTTCTGAGACACACATACACCTTCTGAGACACACATACACCTTCTGAGACACACACATACACCTTCTGAGACACACACATACACCTTCTGAGACACACACATACACCTTCTCAGACACATATACACCTTCTCAGACACACATACACCTTCTCAGACACACATACACCTTTTCATACACACATACACCTTTTCATACACACACATACACTCACACACATATAAATGGGCACCTTCTCTCTTTCTCACACACACACACGCACACACAAACGGGCACCTTCTCTCTCTCTCACACACACACACACATAGACTGGCACCTTCTCTCTCTTTCTCACACACACACACATAAACGGGAACCTTCTCTCTCTCTCTCTCTCTCTCTCTCTCTCTCTCTCTCTCTCTCTCTCTCTCTCTCTCTCTCTCTCTCTCTCTCTCTCTCTCTCTCTCTCTCTCACACATACACACACAAACTGGCACTCTCTCTCTCTCTCTCTCTCTCTCTCTCTCTCTCTCTCTCTCTCTCTCTCTCTCTCTCTCTCTCTCTCACCCATGACGACGCCACTAAAGCCTGGACAAGGTGGGACAAAGGCAGGACAATAACAGAACACATGGGACAGAATATCATTGGTTGTGTAGTGATAGACAGAAGGGCGAAACAGACAGAGAAATAGGTAGATATATAGATAGATAGATAGACAGAAGGACGAGACAGACAGACAGAGATATAGGTAGAAATATAGATAGATAGATAGATAGATAGACAGACAGAGAGATAGGTTGAAATATAGACAGACACACAAGACAGACACAGACAGACAGAGAGATAGGTAGAAATATAGATAGATAGATAGATAGATAGATAGATAGACAGAGACAGACAGACAGAGAACTAGGTAGAAATATAGATAGATAGATAGATAGATAGATAGACAGACACACAAGACAGAGACAGACAGACAGACAGAGAGATAGGTAGAAATATAGATAGACAGACAGACAGACACACAAGACAGAGACAGACAGACAGACAGAGAGATAGGTAGAAATATAGATATATATATACATACATATAGATAGATAGATAGATAGACAAGACAGAGAGATAGGTAGAAATAAAGAATGATTGATAGAGAAAGAGACAGATAGGACAGAGACAGACAGCAAGGAACAATCAGGTACGGTATTAAGACAGACAAAGAGATAAACAAAGAGGGACAGAGACAGGCAGAGACAGGCAGACATGACATTCAGATCAGGACAAATGCATGTCATGACCTACAAGCAAAAAACGACACACACACACACACACACACACACACACAGACATTTAGAAGTAGACACACATATACACAGACATTTAGAACGACTCACAACACACACACACACACACTTACACACAGGCATTTAGAACGACTCACTACACACACACACACACACACATTTTAAACGATTCACCTCCTAACACACACACACACACACATTCAGAAGAAGTGAGAAACCTACAGAATCTCTCAATTTGTGTCTAAATCTCTAATGACTTCCTTTTGGCAGATACATTTGTTAGGTTAAGTTAGGTTAGGGCAGGTCTTGTTAGATTTGATCAAGTTAGGTCAGGTCAGGTCAGGTTAGGTTAGGGTATGTTATGTTAAGTATATGTTTAGTCAAGTCAGATTAAATTAGATTAGGTTAGATAATGTCAGGTCAAATTAAATTAGGTTGGGTTTGGTCAGGTTAGGATACGACTGGTTAGGGTAGGTTAAATAGGCTAGAGTAGACCAGGTTAGAGGTTAAGTTAGGTTAAGTTAGGTTAGGTTAGGATTAAGTTAGGTTAGGTTAGGTTAAGTTAGGTTAGGTTAAGTTAAGTTAGGTTAGGTTAAGTTACGTTAGGTTAAGTTAAGTTAGGTTAGGTTAAGTTACGTTAGGTTAAGTTAAGTTAGGTTAGGTTAAGTTAGGTTAGGTTAAGTTAGGTTAGGTTAAGTTAGGTTTAGTTAGGTTGTTAGGTTAGGTTAGGTTAGGTTAAGTTAGGTTAGGTTAGGTTAAGTTAGGTTAGGTTAGGTTAAGTTAGGTTAGGTTAGGTTAAGTTAGGTTAGGTTAAGTTAGGTTAGGTTAGGTTCACTTTGACGGACCATCAATTTGGACTCAACTTGACTAATGAGTTGGTTCGCTGCTTGGACACTGTTGCATATGTATGTGGGTGCGAGTGTTATTGTGTTGTATACCATGTCAGTGTGTGTGTGTGTGTGTGTACCCCCCCCCCCCTCTCATACACACAAACACACACACAGAAAGTCTTCTAACACCACCACTCCCATTAATTAGAAGGACTTCGTTAATTAAAGAGTCATTCCTACAAACTATGAAACAAAACAAACAAACCTTCTACGTAGACAACCCCAAGGCCATCATTCTTTTCCCCACTACAGTTAGGGGAAATCAGTAGGCCCCATCCACCCCCTTTCAGTTTACGAGCCTGTGAAGCTTATAATATTTCCATACTGTACTGTGTGCCATATTCAAGAACAGTTGTTGTGCATACGATGGCCGTGGTACCGATACGACGGCTCCATAGAAAAACAATTGAGCCATCGTGCCGGTATCACACCATCGTATACACCATCAAAGTTCTTGAATATGGCCGTGTATGTGGTGACACGACTTTTGCCACCCACTGTACTATTGGCCACAAGAATTCGTACACACCTGTTGTGTTCGAGACTTGACAACATTTGCAAATATAGGCAATGTATAAGTCTATGTAACTGCAATATAGCATTAGTATTATTATCATTAGGTTTGTTGTTTGTTTTGCAATCACCGAGTCACTTGGTAGACCATTCGTAACAGTACTTCCAGAATTATGACCTCCTCTTTTTCCATATACTGTAGCTATCCTGTGTAAGAATTCTTGCGGCCAACTGTACTGTACCAACGCCCTAATTATTTACTTACTCCCCATTCCCTTCGACATTAGAAAGTGAGGGACTCTTCAATCTATCCTATATACTGAAGACCACAAACTTTACCCTCCTGTCTCTTGTCTGTCTTTTATGTGTTGTCGTTGGGTGGAAGTTGGATGGGGTAGACACACACACACACCAACATCACTACAACACAGAGAGAGAGAGAGAGAGAGAGAGAGACTGAGACTTAATGAATGAGCGAGTGATCAACCAAACACCCTCTCCACTACACCCCATAACCTACCCTACCCACTCCCAAACCCACCCCACCCTTACGAGACATACATACAGACATACTAAACTGAACCTTACTGTCCGGCGGTCTTCATAAGCTGGCCCGTTCAGGAAGAACTGAGCGTATGTGGGGAGAAAATCGGCCTGAACAGGCGCCTGTGCATTCAGCCTCAACCGTCGCCGTGGAATCTGTAGCCCACAGATATTTTGAATCAGGCTCCGGTCAGGTTCAGGCCGTTTGAGTGTGTGTTGGTACTGTACCTGAGGCCGTCAGTAGTCAGTCCAGTAACTAGTGGAATACAATAGATGGTGTAGTCTGCCACCATCACCACTCCCGATGATGAGCTTAGTTTCTGGTTGAAATTTATCGAAATTTATAGACAGTCGCTGTCATTGGAAGATAAAAACCAAAGACTAATTTTACTGTTGGACAATACACAAGTTAAGTTGAGAGAGAGGGAGGAAGAATGAAAGACGGAGAAACTAGTATTGAAAATCGAAATAAATTCAGATTGCTAATATTTAGTTGGTACATTTTTGCCATTCTTGAAGGAATTCGTTATTCCGAATGCATTATTTTTTTTTTTTTCAAATTTCTTTATTTACACGTCCCAATTCTTTGGAGAACTAAAGTTCTCAAGTTGTGAGTCCTGCAGAGGGCCGCCCATGGGCAGTATAATAAGCGGGGGATTCAAGGATCCAGGGGAGGATTAGGAAGGGAGCTAGGATAAGGGTGGATTGGGTCAGAGACTGGGGGTTCAGGATTAGTAGGATTGGGAAGGTAATGATTGGTGATCCTATTTCTAAACGTGTCAAGAGTGGGGCTATTAACTACGTGAGATGGGAGATGATTCCACACTTGGATGCTGCAGGGAAAGAATGAGTGCCTAAATATATCAGTGCTTGTCTGGTATGTATGGTATTTTAAGTTGTGGTTGCCTCTAGTGGATCGTATACTTGTAGGGTGTAGATATGTGTCTTTGTCAATGTCAACTAACTTGTTTGTGATTTTGTATATCATCTGTTGTCTGTGTATCTGTCTTCGTGTTGTCAATGGGTCTAGTTTTGTGTCTTGTTTAAGCAAAGTGACTGATGTAGTGTGCCTGTAATCACGCCTGGCCCATCTTGCAGTTTTATTTTGTATGGACTCTAATTTATTGATATTATTGTTAGTGTGTGGGTCCCAGACGGTGTTGCAGTACTTTAATTAAGTGTGGCCGAACGAATGTATTATAAGCAATAATTTTGATGTCTGTGTTACACCTGCTGAGGTTCCTGCGCAAGAACCCCAGGACCCTACTAGCTTTGGCCCTGATGCTACCTATGTGTGTGTTCCACCTCATGTCCGCTGAGATGTGGACGCCCAAGTTGCCGCTAAAGGCCATGAAGCTTTGATACAAGGTGGGAATTCTATGAGTAAAAATAGGTAAAGAATCAATCTCAGTATTATCATTTAAGACAACAAAGACAACAGATATTAAAGGATTATAGAATAGTAGTACAATACTATATTAAACGTTTTCTTTGATATTATGGTTTTCTGTCATATCATTTAGGGACGACCAAACAGTTTTCTCTGTATATTTTCTCCCCAGAGTGTTGGGGCTTGTACTAAAGGTAAAGGAAGAACTTAATCCTCAATATTCACCTCATCTTCACCACACACACATACAACACATCCTCACCACACACACACATCTTCACCACACACACACATCTTCAACACACACACACATCTTCAACACACACACACACACACAAACACCTTCACCACACACCATCACACAAACATCCTAACTACCCATCACACATTCCTCAATATTCACCACACATCATCACTACAGCACAACACCACGCATCATCACTACAGCACAACACCACACATCATCACTACAGCACACCACCACACACATCATCACAAACAAAGCTAAGTACGAGTCAAAAATATTTCAGGTCGACTCTAAAATGTTGTTACAATTTTGTTAGCGCAGTACATTGTTTCAAAATCACATCACTAATCCATCTGTGTGAGTTTTTAGTAGTTGGAAAAATCTGGGGCCACTTATAATTCCTCCAAACTATTCCAAGCAACAGGCCTCCATTATTGTAGCTCATCTGGTCCTGTTGCCTGGCATAATTTGAAGGAATCAAGGCACTCCAATACCAGCATCCCCTTTTATTTCCATTTTTACACAAATCAAAATGACAGTATTCACTAGAGTATAAAATTTATGAATAGTAAAGACTTATCTACTCTCCTATATTAAATTCTTATTGTTATGTATAATTTTGGTCAGGTGAAAAAACAAAAAGTTTCAGCTCCTTCATTTAAGATCTTAGAATTTTCTCCGTACTATCTATGAAAAATATATAAATATATAAAATATATATAAGAAATTAAATAAAAGTAATAACAATAATAATAATAATAATAATAATAAAAATAATAACAATAATAATAGATATAATAATAACAATAACAATAATAATAATAAATAAAGATATTGATAATTAAAATAATAAGAATCACAAAAAAATAAAATAATAATAAAAATAAAAATAACAACAACAATGATAATAATATCAATAATCACTCCCCTATTTCAAGGTACAGAACAGAAAAGCAGTACATCCAGGGAAAAATAAAAAATGCCCAATACAATGATGGATCTGGCCTTGAGCAAACTGACACGCCTGGCCCACCCTTACTACCTATACAATGTGACTCTGGCCCTGAGTTTCTTGGTGTGTAAGCTGTGTCCTGGTCTGTGTGAGTGGGTGTTTTTTGGCCTCGACGAAGAAGAGTCCTGCCGGTTGTCTGAGGTGAGTATTGTGTTGTTGTTGTGGTGGTGGTTATTGTTAGGATGATAATTTGCTACCAGTTGTCTAATGTGAGTTTTGTGTTTATAGATTTGTATTGTTATTGTTGTTGTAGTGGTGGTGGTGGTGGTTGTTAGGATGATAATTGCTACCAGTTGTCTAAGGTGAGTATTGTGTTTAAATAATTGTAATGTTGTTCTTGTTGTGATCATTGCTACGATTATTACTGCTGCTGCTGCTAACACTACTTCTACTACCACTACTACTACTATTATTATCATTTTGGTATTATTAGTATTATAATTGTTGTGTGTTGCAGAACGAACAGACGACAATGCTGTTATTGTTTATGTCCGCTGCCCTGAGGTGTGCTTACATCGACACTTACTCTAGCAAATTTGTTGAGTTCGCTGAGCAAGTCATGCGTAATGCACAGGTGATCAATCTTCACCTGTGGTTTAGTTACAGCAGTATTTACACCGTCATCTATGTCATATTCTTTATGGGTAAGTAGTTCATGTTTTATCCATTGTAAGTGTTGGTTTAAAGGATCCTGTGAAGGTGTACGAGATGGTGGCTTCTGATTCCTCCTGACTATGCCAAGAAACAATGTCCTTCAATGTAGGTGAAGGGGTTTCGTGGCAATGTTTGAAGGACTTTCTAACCTCCAATTTTCTGACTACATCACCCGCTTGGTCCTTGTAAGTTAGGGGGGTAATTTTAATGAAGGAAAGAGAGAGAGAGAAAAAAATATCAGAAAGCTAAATGATTCCTTCAAACTGTAGCACATTATTATTATATTGTTGTTATTATTTTCATTACCATCATCATTTTTTCATCATAATTATCACCACCACCACCATCATCACCCAATACCCACCCTATGCATATAACCAAACCCTCTCTTTATCACAACACTCCACTCTCCTCTCTAAATTGACCCTCTATATATTTCAATACTCCACTCTCTTTTCTAAATTAACCCTCTCTTTATCACAACACTCCACTCTCCTCTCTATATCACAACACCACTCTCCTCTCTAAACTAACCCTCTCTTTATCACAACACTCCACTCTCCTCTCTAAACTAACCCTCTCTATATCACAACACTCCACTCCCCTCTAAATTAACCCTCTTTTAATCACAATACTCCACTCTCCTATCTAAACTAACTCTCTCTTTATCACAACACTCCACTCTCCTATCTAAACTAACCCTCTTTTAATCACAACACTCCCCTCTATTTTCACACAGGCAGGTCCTTCGTCGTACAGAAACCGGCTTACCAGGGCCCAGACAACGTGGTGCATCTGAGTGCTGACGATTTACTGTGCAAGGTGGTTAGGCCAAGGAGGGAGGAGGAGAAGAGGTGTGTGTGGATCGTGGCTTTCTATACCACCTGGAACACCGTCTGCTCTCAATTGGTGCCCGTCTTTGCTGAGCTGTCTGTGGAGTAGGTATTTGTTGGTCCAAGTGTTTGTTTGTTGGTGTAAGTGTTTGTTTTTGTTGGTGTTTGATGGTTTGTTTGTTTGTTTGTGTTGCTGTTTGTGTTTGTTTGTGTTTGAGTTTGTGGTGTTTGTATGTGTTGGTTTTAATATTTGTTTAATTGATTGAGTATGAGTTGAGTGGGTGATTTAAGTTCTTGCGATGATTATTATTGGTATAGTAATAATAATTATTATTATTATATTATTATTATTAATATTATTACCATTATTATTAACGTTAATATTATTATTATTATTAATATTGTTATTATTAATATTATCATTATCATTATCATTACTGCTATTATTATTATTACTATTATCATCACCAAAACCAGCATCAATATCATTCACATACACAACCATTATTCTCAGCAGTACTACCATCATTCCTATCTCTACTCGTCACTATATACATCATTACTAACATTTCCCCCTCCACCACCACCACCACCACAGTTACACCTTGGACAATCTCAAGTTTGGCAAAGTAAACGTGGGTAAGCATCGAGGTGCGGCCAGATTCTACGAGATCAGTGACTCGGTGTTCTCTAAGCAACTTCCCACCATTATCGTGTTCAAGGATGGCAAGGAGGAAATGAGGCAACCACCCTCAAATTCAGAGCCTTTTCATTTCACAAAGGTAAGTAATGTTTTTTGAAGAGTGAAGCACATTTAGTATATATATATTCACATGGCAGTTTTATCTATTTTTATTTTCCCTATCTTAAATCAACTTACCAACATCATCGTAATCATCGCGATGCAGTCAGAAAATTGGAGGTAAGATATGAGTTCTTCA